>CAJNOP010000066.1:18411-53509 GCA_905250075.1 Rotaria sp. Silwood1 | reverse complement strand
AATCTTGGATTCGTTTTATTTTCTGTTCCTTTGTCTAATATCTATTTTCGTGAACAGATAAAACCGTTCACTGATAAAGGGTGGAGGTGTTAGGTAGTGGCACTATCTCTCACCACTACCTCTCTTCTTCTTTCTTTTATCTCTCTATTGGTCACTAGACCGACTTATGTGTTACGTTATGTGTGACGATATAGTCAGTTGTTGTTTTGTTTTGTTAATGAAGAGTAGTAGTTGTGAACATGAAGATAGAAAATAAAGATAAGAAGTGTTTTTGTTAGCCAACAGACTAACATATCACCAAACAAAAGAAGAAAAGAAGAGAGGGTGTGGGTGTATGGGTGTGGCTATAGCTTTCAGGGTAGAGAACACAATCACTCACATCCGTACATCAACAACCACATTCACACCCTGAACTATTATCAACTACTCATGGTAATTCAACTCTAGTAATAACAAATAGTGAATTAGTTGAACAACTATTGATATAACAATAGCTATTAATCATTGTGTTAGACGTCAATATCAATATCATTTAATGATAAGACATGCCAGAATTCTGAAGATTGTTAGAAGAATTTAAGAAATTCGTTAGAATTAAAATTCTATGAATGAGTCATAGAATTTTTTTTCTTAATTCAAAATGATCTATTCAATTAATTCTTTTATTCTTCTGAATTGTTTATTAATAATGTGGTTAAGTTAAGCATATGTCAATACTTGAATAAAAGATTGTTATTAGATAGGTTAACATTGATTATAAATTATGTCTTAAATATATTAAAGAATATTTATATTAAATTAAATTTTAAATAGAATTTTCAAGTATACCGAAGACCTTTAATATGCTAAATTAATAAATATTTTAAATAATTTTTTAAATTGTATAGAATATTATTATGAGAACATAATCAATATTATTTTGATGACATATCTAAGAATATTTGAGCAAACCATTCATGAGCAACGTGAATTTTCAAAATTAAAAAGCATATATTTCGAGATAATGAACTTTCCTAGAGCTAATGGTTATATGTTCAGTGATGCTAGATACCTTGAAAAAATTATACCTAAAGGCTTTTTTTTCGTCAAAATTATCATAAAGAACCTAGTGTTAACAACATGACTCGTAGAAGAATATTTACTTTCATTTCATAAATTTTAGTTTAAAAAAGTCCAAATGACAGTAACATATTCGAAAACTAATAACTAATATATTTCTGTAGAACACTCTTGAGAATAAATAATCTCTACCGAAAGTTTTTCTGAGCATGCATAGATTTTTCAAAAATTTGGATTTAATTTTCGTTCGCGCAATATAGAGGACTTCTTCAGAATCGATAAGTATTGATAAGAGAAAAAATTTTGGCTTTGACACTTGATAGGATGTATAGAAAACTAATTTTGAAGAGGAAAATAATTATTAATTATAATTACACATCAATGGAAAGAGGTAACATATTTACGTATGCCTATAGTAAAAAGGAACTTATTCAGAATAATTTCTATTTTATTACAGATAATATAATAATGGTAAAAACAATGAAAGAAATTTTTCTTGATGCACAAAATGAAGTAGAAAATATTTTCACACTTAAATATTAGTGTTCATCTATTTAAGATATATGAAATATAAAGAGAATTATCTTCATTAGAAAATTATCTACAACATTATCATCTAGTCGGGAAAAATACGAGGTAAGCATAACAAATTTATAAAAATAGTTTCTAGATTTCTTATTCTTTTGTTCAATGTAGACAAAATCTTCATGAATGTAGATAGCAAGAAAGAAAACTGCAATAGATACTGACTCTCACTGCTTCCTACTGATCGAAATAATCAATTTGATGTATTTAATGATATTTAATATACAGCTAAATTTTGTAAAAATGGAATGTATAAAACAGTACGTCGTCAACAAATTGTATTAATATATTTTGCAATATTTATATATTTGAACAACTACTACGTTATGTTATTTGTTTTCAACTTGTATTTATAACAAAGCAATATATGAGACCGGATATTGGAATTGAACATGAATAGTCCTATGAAACAATAGTACATTTTTATTTAAAAAAATTAGATTATGATAATATGATGTAAAAAAATCTTTTTTTTTAAATGTTTGTATTAAAGTATAAGTATTCAATGTTTATATATCTCAAATACTGTTTTCTTTTTGTTCTCTTATGGTCGGTAGCTTGAGTAAATTTTGCATGGAACATTAAACGAATATTTTCAAAACTTTGTTCAATTAGAGAACAAATAGATAAGGCTGAGTTACTTTATGGATTAGTTTGTAAAATGAACGTTAAAAATCAAAGCTCATTTTAATAAAGAAGGGTGTGAATGAAAATAAGAACTACACTCCCACGCACACCTTTATATGGGATGCAAAATTAAACTCCGAAAAAATAGTGTATGCATTCGCTTGAACAGCTGAAACAGTTAGGCTACTTTGAATCAGTCCACAAGAATGACTCAGCTTTGTCCGAATTCACATCAAAAGATGCAGAATTTTATATAGAATATTGTAGAGTATTTCAGATTTCAACAGATCCGGTTCTAAAAGCTCTCTTTCATTTTTTCGTTTTTTTTACTTTCACACTCATACGATTGAGTAGCTATTAGTGTTGGTAACTTTGCTTTAACGCGAAAAATCTATTCGGAAAACAAAGTTGACATTTTTTGTTGAGAATTAAGTTCTCTATTAACTAACATATAACCAAAATTTAAAATAATTGTTAAATACTTCAAAGAAAGGAAATAAAAATGAGCTATTTATTATGGAGTATCCGTTGTCTTCCCTTTTTAGAAAAAAATTTTACAATTTTCTAAAAGAATCTTGAATTGAATTTTTAAAGTGAGGGAAATTTTTCATTTTAGTGGCAAATTCTACACATCTGATAAGAAGAAATCAAATTCTTTTTTGACAAACAGTGACATAGTAACAGTAAAGCTGCATTTGAAGATTTCTCCGTGTCTAATAATTGTCTTTATTTTCTTTTGTCCTTTCCGATAATAAAAGTAATGAATAAAATCTAGTTAAGTCTAAAAACAACTTTATAAATTATTTAGTTTTGTTCCATTGAGCTTGCATAATGAGTTAAATTTGAAACACAAACCTGTCTATTTAGAGAATAAAACAAACGACAAATCGATCAGATTAATATTTCTAACTGAAAGTCAAACTATATTTTACGGATCATCTTGTCTAACGTTAATAATTGTGTACATGTCATATTTAATGGTTTTAAATTTTTCATTTGGACCAATCCATTGATAAATTTAGTTTTTATTGATGATACAATCAAAGCACGACGCTTTTCATTCTTTCAAAAATATTCAACTACGCATTTTGCAAACAGTAATATATAACTAATTTTATTACTTGATATATCATTAGCCGAAGCAGTGCGCATTGCGTCAAATGTTCTACTTGAATAGGAATTTCATGTGGAAAAATTGTTTTATTCGTCTTCTATGCATACAGATGTCATTGATATACGTGGGAGACTCTTATATTTGAAATCAACACTGATTATGTGATCTAAATTAAATACCTTTGTTACACTATGAATATCAAGAGTAAAATGCTTATTGTAGTCTTATGTAGATGGGGGATGAAATTTCGAATGATGCACTATGAATGAGATAGACATAGACTCTTGTAACAAAGATATAGAGTTGAAGAGATATACTCAGTTTTGATTCTAAATCGTTATAAGAATTTCGTACAGAAAAAGGTTCCCTACAAATCTATGACTTTCTTCGATATGTGATTTAAACAGTATAAGAACGTCTACCTGTGTATTGTCGAGCTCTTCGTTCTCGGGATCATCGCAATAGAAAATGATAACGTTCAATGCTAACGTCTAGTAAGTAAAAAAGAGGCAAAAAAATGTTCGCAAAACTACATAAAAGCGATCTCAATTTTCGACAATGGAACCTTAATTACCGTGAGAATAGACTCGCTCATCAATTTTAATAACTTAGCGTAAGAGATGGAGACTAAATCTTCAAAATCAGTTGTTTTGTTGAATCTACTGAAGGAGAACGAAAACTCATATTAAAGATTCAAACTCGTTTGGATAGCCTCAAGACATATATCTCCCTGGCGTAGTTCGAACAAATTTCTATCAACTTACCGCTCTCCAAAACATTTCAGCACAAGGTACAGATTTTGTTACAGCTAAAAATATGCAAAGAACTATGTAAATGCTGTGCTTTGCACTGCATTAATTAACTATGAGCTAATGAAAATATGACGTATGGATAGAACTGCAGGTCTCGCAGCGTGTGTACTTTCCTGATTTTTTAAAGGTGTCCTGATTTTCCTGCTTTTGACTGAAAAACCTGCTTTTTGTCCTGATTTTTCAAGATTTATCTCTGTAGGACCACATATACGTCATTTTGATGTTTTATTTTGTTATACTCAACGTTTCTTAAAAATTTTATGAAAATATTTGTTGAATATTTTCTATAAAAAGAAAGATGGTACTCAAATTTTTATTCTGTCCATTTTTTTCTTGTATAATCACTTTAAGAATCGATTATTTTGAATTAATTGGTTTTTGAAAGAAGCTATTTTATCATTACTAATTATCACCAGTACTTCGGCGGTATTTATATCATACAGTTCACGACCGTGGGTAGCTGCATTAAATCTTGTATTCCCTTATTTTAACATTTTAGTCGATTTACTAGTTTTCTTGTAAACGCTTTTATTCGTTTATCTATAACATGGTGGTTTTATATGTGCGAAGAGCAGGGATATGAAGAAGAGGAAACGTAGCAGAGAGGGGAAGGAAGTGTGATGTAGGGAAATGGTTTGAGTGCCGAAAAGATGGCTATAGAACCTTAAACACTGCGAAAATGCGGATTTTTCTTATTTCTTTTTACGGCTATTTTCCTGATAAAAATGCGATTTCTACCAGAAACAAATAAGACTCCAATAGTGAAGGATGCCCCCTTCCGTAGGCCACGTATCTGAGAAAAAGAAAACGTATACACGATGCATAATTAGAGATAGCGAACGAAAAGGAAAAAAGCAGAACTCGAAGCACGTATTCAGCGAAATATAATATAGTAATTCCAATGAACTATCATTGATCGACATACTTTTGTGCAGCTGTCATCCTGAACAATAGCACTATGATAAGACTTAAAATGTCCTGATTTTAATCGAAATTTCTGATTTTTTTCTAGAATGTGTCCTGCCTATTTTCCTGATTTTCAGACATAGGCCGCTGCGACCCCTGGAACTGTCTTTAATTAGTAAAGCTGCTTTCAAGAGACACTAAATGCGAATAAAATATGATTCGTTATTTCATGTGAGGTTTGATAGTTAATTGTACATTACAAACAAAAGAATTGGTTTAAGGAATAAGAAGTAGAAGAAACAGCTATACTTAACTATCGAATACGCTCATCTTACTAATAAATCAAACTACAGAATAAATCTGTCACTCTTTTTCTTGGTTTATATCTTATCATAATAATAAAATCATCATAGATGTTTTTTTATTCCTCTTTGAATATGCTTCTGTCATGAGATTAACCCTTTGATAAGAAAGGCCATAAATTTATGCTGTCAAAGTTTGAATAAAGGATGAAGACGAAATATAGTAGAACAGGCCCTTTCAATATTTGTTATGTCATTGGTAACACCATTGCACTTTTAAATATAATGGTCCATAATCTTTGAAATACATCCTATTAGCAATAGACTTTTACTTCATTTGTTATAAAAAAATAAATCCACTATCAAAAGGTTAATCATAAAACACTCCTGTAAAGAATACAAAGATAAAAACAAATCTTATTGTTTAAACCTATTAAACCGAATCAACATTTGAAGAACTTTAATAAAACGTTATCATTTTCAAGTTGTCGAAAATAAATCAAGGTCGTTTTCATGTCAAGAGATATTCTGATTTATTAGTGTATACGAAAGTGCATCTAATGCTGTATCAATTTCAAAAGTAGAATACACATGTATTTTGTATTGATTTAATAGAATTTCATGCACTACTTTTCATTATCATAAGTAATCGTTATGATTGTCACACGGTCCTTCTTATCATTATATGAGGTTGTCGTATTTTGCAGTAATTATAAAAGTATCAAAGATGAAAGTTTACGTTTTAAAGACGAGAGAAATTCAATATCATACGACTATTGATTTGGTGACACAATTGAATGTAGATTACTGTCTAATTAATTACTTTACTAAATAAAGTGATATCATCTAAATGTTTGAGATGATCGATACTATGAAAGAACAGTTTGCTTCATTTTCTTTGAAATCTATTTATTGATTTTGATGAAGCGCGAATCTGATGAGCAAATCAAGAAATATCTTATAATACATGAATATTGATGTTTTTTATTTGATATTGAAACGATATTATAAAATCATTTTTTGAAAAAAATATTTTCGAAGTCAAATTAATTTTGACATTGCCCTGGTGGACGTTTTTCGTAGTAATGATTACAATTATATGTTTGAAAAAAAATTGATGTTTTGCAGCAACTGTAATATGGAAGAACATCAGCAACCACATGTTTAGCTTCTTGAATTATGTCACCCAATGGTGTTTCTGCATCAAGTGTACCAGCACCTTTCCAAGGATCTGATATCCATTGACCATTTTTATCATAACATGCTTGAGCACCTGGTCCTGTTGTGGATAAGGCACTTCGATAACAACCATAAGCACCTTTATGCAAATCACAAGTATTTGGTTGTTGGGATGCATCACAACCTGGATCTACTGACCAACCACCAGGCAAAGTTGAAGGAAATGTAGGTGAAATATTGCATGGCGGTTTTAATGTTTTGGCTAGAAGAATTTCAGGATTAGGTTGAGACCAATACCATATAGAACAACTAGGCAGACCACGGTGAAGCATAGCTTGTTGATCCAAGTTTTCATTGTCAGTAGCAAATGGAACACAATTGATCAACGTGACTGTCAAGAAGACAAGTAGAGCATATGTAGTACAGTGCATGGTTGAAGCATAAAGTGCTCGATATAAAACACATCCTTATATAGTCTTGGCTTTAAATGCCTTGACAGATAAACTTGATAAGCCAGGTCACAGAATAATATATGTGTTTTTGTTTGCATCGTAAACTCTTATGATAGTCAAGTAAGTGATGGTAATCAATCTATAGTAGATAACACGCTTAGTAAGATAATAAATTATATAACCTTTGATCACAAGTTACTCATACAACGAATTGTGCTTTCCAGCAGCACTCACATTCTATGGTCGAAAGATACGTATATTATATTTCAAAATAAAATTTTAACGTTTGACTCGTATATCGATCAAAGCAAAATGAATGCATTCATGAAGAATAATCGAGTTGTGTGATTCTAATTATATTGAATATGAAGTTTGGATCTTTTGAACTTTAAATGAAATATCGATCAAACTATTCGTTTTGTTTTCAAAATGATATATGTATGTCATCGTTGCAGATTGAAGTTTAATAAATATCCAAAAAGTGATATTGTTTTTTTTTAAAGATTCGATGAATATAATCGATTATCAATATAAGAGCTATCAGCCTGATGTAGTGCCTGCCAGATCAGACCAAATACGGTAGTCTGGAAGCCATATAATACTAATTTTACACAAGTTAATGATATTCTTCAATTTGAATGTCTATATGGTTGAAAGAAATATATCGCACTGACACCTACATCTTGTTGTGAAATTGAATAGTTGAATGTAAATTTTCTTCCTTGCTGTTATCACTGTCTCTCTTTGATTTCCTAGATTATTATATCTTTTTTTTTAGACTCCTTATTTTTTGCATTATCGTATATTGTTTTTTTTTCAATCATATGAAACAGTACTAATATCATCAGAAATTGTTTAATTCAAATCTTTAGTGTGAAAGATATTTATAATGGTGGTTTCTTTATTTTAATTTGCTATTTTCTAGAAGAACTTCTTACTTTTTCATCTTCATGGAAATAAATAATTAAAACTGATATGATAAATTAATGCAGAGTTTGATCTGCAGACCAGGTCACAGGCTGCCCTTTGGTTTTCAGCCTGTTGACAGCTCTGATCGGTATGACGACCATTGGCATATTTCTATAGCATGAAGATGATACGGTTACGAACATACGATAATTTCAAATAGATCAGTATCTGTAATTAATTTTTTCTGATTCATTTTTGAATATTGTTTCAATATTTCTAGTTCAGATATCCAGTACTATATGATATTCATTTTTCTCTTCTCAGATAGCCGTACAATTTTAGAGTTTTCCTGGATTAGACATTAAAAAGTGGCCATAATCCTTACTATTCAATATTGGTGATTTCCATTTTCAATGCGCTATATATTGATATTATTTGAATTTAGAGTATTACTCTTCTGAAGAAAACATTTTTACAAATCCTGTACTTTCATGACAACGTCTAAAACATATTTTCTTTTTTTTTCAGTTAATCTATATATATAAAGAAGAATGTCTGTTTGTGTGTTTGTGTGTTTGTTCGCGATGCACTCAGTCCCTGTTATAGCTATAGTCACCAAACTTTCCATAATTCTTTTCTGAGTCCTGGGAAAGGTCGACGTCCACTTTTTTTCGAAAAAAAATCAATCGTTCCCTTGCTACAGGCTGCAAATGTAACTGACCAATAGGATTGCAGCATTTCAAAACAGTCAATTAATCGGTAGCGAAGGCGGCCGAAGGCCGTCTGAGCGCACATGCACTAGCATTCATATATTTTATGTATCTATATCTTCTATCTGTGTTTTCTCTCCCTGGATATACACAAGCTCCTTCAAATTGCATTTATGTCAATATTTCAGAAATTTAAAAATCTTCTTTTTCTGTGATTTTGATTTGTGAAATTTTTGCCTATCACTATCAAGCTGATATATATGCATGCATAAATATTGAAAGGAAATATCAAGACAGAAAAATTGTGATCGATTATAATTGATTTTTACCAAATTTTAATGGATTAAAATCGAATAAAGGTGAAATAAAATGCGTTCCATTATTTAATTGATACAATGAGAAAGAATTGGTTTATATTTCTATCGAAATTTTTTATGTGGGTTTCATATCGCATCACACTGAAAAATGTATGAATATGAATCGTATTTTTTGCTTAAAATAATGATGTATTTGTTTTTATTTCTGCTGACTCAAATGGCAATTCCATACGTAATGTAGATATACATACCATATGATTGTATGATTACGTAGTCAGTTCTGGTACATGCCTTGAATATTACTTTGTATCTTTGGCATTTGTTATGGATTACAATGACGGATCATATTCCTTATGACGTGTAATATGCTATTATACGAATTTTTAAATGATGTCATGAGTAAAACAATCGAAATATTTTCGTATTCTTTTCGTGATATATATAGACGTCTTTTTTTATCGTTATTTATCAAAAAACTACACAGTTTTGTACAATATCTTCTAACGTTTCTACTTACTCCGATAATATTACGCGATGCCACTGAAAAAAAGAAGTTCTTTGGGAAGAAGCACATCAGCTTCAAGAAGAATGGCAGCTTCCAGGGCTGCTGAGACTCCAGAACAAGCAAGTAATCGGCTTGAAGAACAACGAACCAGGCAAGCGGCTTCAAGAGCTGCTGAGACACCAGAGCAAACAACAACTCGGCTTGAAGAACAACGAACAAGACAAGCAGCTTCAAGAGCTGCTGAGACAGCGGAACAAACAACTATTCGGAATACAGATAAACTCACAAGGCAAGCTGTTTCAAGAGCTGCTGAAACACCAGAGCAAACAACAACTCGGCTTGAAGAACAACGCACAAGACAAGCGGCTTCAAGAGCTGCTGAGACAGCGCAACAAACAACAACTCGGCTTGAAGAACAACGGATAAGACAAGCAGCTTCAAGAGCTGCTGAGTCTTCAGAACAACAACAAGTACGGCGTGAGGAAGATCGAAGAAGACGTTCCAATTCACGAGCATCACGTTGGTCATTCATGGAACGGGAAGCATTTCAATATGATCCAACCAAAAATTATGACAATCACCCTCAACTTTATATTGGTCGAATGACAGAGATTTGCTCATGTTGTGATGCACTCAAGTGGTCTGGCGAAGCACCAGGTATGTGCTGTTCCAATGGTAAAGTAAAACTGCCATCACTTCGACAGCCTCCTGAACCATTGGAATCATTAATGTCCGGCACAACAACAACAACATCAAAGCATTTCTTGGAGAACATTCGAAAGTATAATTCATGTTTTCAAATGACGTCATTTGGTGTTACAAGCGAGGTGTGTGAGCCAGGTTTCATGCCTACATTCAAAATTCAAGGTCAAGTTTACCATAGCATACGATCGTTGTTACCACTGACCAATGAAGAACCTAAATTTCTTCAAATTTATTTCATGGGAGATGAACAGCAACAGGCGAGACAACGATGCAATAATATTCCAGGTACAAGACAAGATATTGTTATAGATTTGCAACGAATGCTTCATCAATATAATAGCTATGTCCATATTTTCAAGTCTACTCTAGAGAAGATGCTTTCTGACGAATACAGAGTGGTTATCAGTGCAGACAAGAAGCCTGCTAGGGAGCATGCAAGACGCTTCAACGAACCTTCTACAAATGAAGTAGCAGTCATCATTGCTGGTAACGAATTCGAGAGACGGGACATCATTTTGGAGAAGAAAAACAATCAGTTACAGAGAGTGGCAGAAACACACAGGTCATACGATGCGTTGCAATATCCACTGATCTTTTGGGAGGGAGAAGATGGATATCATTTTCTCATAATGCAGACTGATCCGACAACAGGAACGCCCGTTGATCGCAAAAAAGTTTCGGCCATGGATTTTTATGCTTACAGAATAATGATGCGAGCTGGTGCTATAAATCATATCTTAAGATGTCGTCAACTTTTTCATCAATTTATCGTTGACATGTACGCTAAAATCGAAAGTGAGCGGTTATGGTTCATACGACTTAACCAAAAGAAACTGAGAGTAGACGAATACATTCACTTAAGAGACGCAATAGCTAATGATGGCAACGCCGATACCCTTGGTCAATTAGTAATACTACCATCTACATTCACTGGAAGTCTACGTCACATGCACGAATATACACAAGATGCTATGACATACGTGAGAAACTACGGAAGACCTGATCTATTTGTAACATTCACTTGCAATCCAACATGGGAAGAAGTTCAAGAAGAACTATTAGATGGTCAAAATCCGTCCGATCGTCATGATCTGCTGGCAAGAGTATTCAAGCAAAAACTCATAAAATTAATGAATATTATTACCAAAAGTCATGTATTTGGACCAACACAATGTTGGATGTATTCTATTGAATGGCAAAAGAGAGGTCTGCCTCATTCTCATATATTGATATGGTTGAAAGACAAAATTAAGCCAGATGAAATAGACAGCGTTATTAGTGCAGAATTACCAGATCGTCAACAAGATCCCCGTCTATTTCAGGTTATCGTGAAAAACATGATTCATGGACCTTGCGGTAGTATCAATCCTGGATCTTCGTGTATGAAAGATGGAAAGTGTACCAAAAGGTATCCCAGACAACTTATTCAAGATACACAAACAGGTGAAGATGGTTATCCACTCTACAGAAGGCGAAGTCCAGAAGATGGTGGTTTCAAAGCAAGAATCAAGACCAAATTTGGCAACTCGATTCAAGAAATTGAAATCGATAACAAATGGGTTGTACCATACTGTCCGTTACTTTCCCGAATTTTTCAAGTTCATATTAATGTCGAGTATTGCAATTCGGTCAAGTCGATCAAATACATTTGCAAATACGTTAACAAAGGTAGTGATCAAGCGATGTTTGGCTTTGGAAAAGATGGAACAACAGTTGATGAAGTGGAACAATATCAGTTAGGACGATACATCAGCAGTAATGAAGCAGTTTGGCGAATCTTGGACTTTTCAATTCATGAACGACATCCGACGGTGGTACATCTGGCTGTTCACTTAGAAAATGGACAACGCGTCTATTTCACGGAAGACAATTTACATGAAAGAATTAATGAACCACCAAAGACGACGTTGACAGCATTTTTCTTACTATGTCAGAAAGATGAATTTGCTAGAACACTACTGTATTGCGATGTTCCAAAATTTTACACTTGGAACGCGTCAGAAAAAGCTTTCAAACGTCGTGTTCAAGGAACGAGTGTACCTGGCTATCGCAACATTAGAGCAACAAACGCTTTGGGCCGCGTCTACACTGTGCATCCAAATAATTTTGAATGCTTCTTTCTACGACTTTTACTCCATACAATTAGAGGTCCAACTTCGTTTGAAGCTCTAAGAACTGTAAATGGTCGGAAATGTGCGACATTTCGGGAAGCCTGTCAACTACTTGACTTACTTGAAGACGGTACGCAATGGAACGCTACGATGACTGAAGCAGCTGCGATTCAATCTCCTTCACAACTTAGAAATCTATTCATAATTTTACTATTAGTATGTGGTCCATCTAATCCGGGAAAATTATGGGAATCCTACAAAGAAAGTTTAACCGAAGATATTCTCATAAAAGCTCGCAGAGAGAATCCTGGATTAGCTTTAAATTATACACCTGATATGTTCAATCAAACATTGATTATTCTTGAAGATAAAGCTCTGGCAATGGCTGGCAAAGATCTTAAACAATTAGGTCTTCCAACTCCTCTAAGAACTCTTGGTGATCGATTGACCAGAGAAATACTGCGAGAGACGAGCTACGATTTGAACGATTTGAACGAGTATATATCAACAAACGAACCATTACTGTTACCAGATCAAAAGGCTGCTTATAATACTATATTAGATCGGATCAATCGGAAAGCCGGTGGAATAATTTTTCTCGATGCACCAGGTGGAACAGGAAAAACATTTGTCATTAATCTACTCTTAGCTAAAATTCGACGGAAGTCTGAAATTGCAATTGCAGTGGCTTCTTCCGGCATTGCAGCTACACTACTTCATGGTGGTCGTACTGCTCATTCAACATTAAAGTTGCCGCTCAATCTTACACAATGTGAAACTCCACTTTGTAATATTAGCAAAGGTACTGGAGAAGCCAAAGTTTTACAAGAATGTAAGCTTATTGTATGGGATGAATGTACCATGGCGCACAGAAATGCATTAGAAGCTCTTGATCGAACACTTCAAGATCTTCGCGACAATGGAAAACTCATGGGTGGAGCTATCTTACTTCTAGCTGGTGATTTTCGTCAAACATTACCAGTCATCCCGAAAGGAACGATGGCTGATGAACTCAAAGCCTGCTTAAAAGCTTCATATCTTTGGAGACATGTTCATAAGCTGGAACTCAAGACCAACATGCGAGTTCACTTACAAGGTGATGTAGCTGCTGGCCAATTTGCTCAACAACTACTTAATCTTGGAGATGGAAAAATAGTTGCTGATCCAACTAATGGACTTATCACAATACCAAATAATTTTTGTAATATAGTAGATTCAATAGAAACTCTCAAAACCAGTGTATTTCCAGATATTCGACGCTGTTTCAATGACCACAAATGGCTATGTGAACGTGCTATTCTTGCTCCGAAAAATGACAGCGTGAATACTATTAACTTACAGATCCAACAACAGTTACCTGGAGTAGATATATCATATAAGTCAATTGATACGGTTGTGGACATTGACCAAGCAGTACAATATCCTACCGAATTTCTCAACTCGCTAGAACCTCCTGGAATGCCGCCACACAGTCTGGTACTCAAGGTTGGCTCTCCGATAATACTTCTAAGAAATTTAGATGCACCAAGGCTTTGTAATGGTACAAGACTTTGTGTGAAAAGTTTAATGCCCCATGTGATTGAAGCAACTATCTTAACAGGCTGCGCAAAAGGAGAAGATGTATTCATACCACGAATTCCCATGATTCCTAATGATATACCGTTTGAGTTCAAACGTCTTCAGTTTCCAGTGCGTCTTGCGTTCGCAATGTCTATCAATAAAGCTCAAGGTCAATCACTTAAAGTTGCTGGTATTCATCTGGAAACTCCTTGCTTTTCACATGGTCAGTTGTACGTAGCATGTTCAAGGGTAGGAACTGGAAAGAATTTGTATATTTTCGCTCTTGATGGTCAAACTCGAAATATTGTATATCGAACAGCTTTACAATAAAAATGCATATAAGTAAATTGTCTTCTTTTAATAAAAGTAACTCATAACAGAGGAAAATATCGAACGGCGATTTTGTTACGTTAAAGATCATTAATTAGAGAATGATTATAGCGGTATCGTTCTCTCTTTTGTTAGATACATTATTATCAATCTATCTTAACTGACATCGGGTACTTCCGCTAGTCTAAACTAATTTGAAATCAATAGTTATCTTTCGAACGTTTATATCTTACTATTTGACTCAGTATCGTTTTATTCATTATTTTAATGGAAAAATATCCCTTTAAGCGTTGTTTGTGATGATTTTTTTTTCTTACATTAAATCGAGTTATACTCTTAGTTTTCATACAAAGAAAATCATGTATTGAACATTTCTCAATTGTACATTCTTTTTTCCATATTCACCCACAAGTACACTATTTCTTTTTGTTGAATTTCAATAGCTATCTGTTATATTCAGTCGAACTTATTTAATAATAGATTTATTAGAATGCATTAATTTCTTACATGAACTACTAAAATATGATTCCTAATATTGACAAAAGCTGCGGAAATGTTGTGTTTAATATTACGTCTGTTTTTTATGTCTGAATTCGTAGAGAAAATTATTATAGAATGAAAAAGTGTACTTGATAATATATAGCCTTTTGCGTTCTGTAATTGCATTTACGTGCTTAAGGTTGAAGAGTATATGTAAGAGAAAAGTTCTGCAACGACTACAATAACAAAATGAATGATGAAAACGAACTTAAAGGATGTATACTAGAACAACAAGTGAAATGAAACGAGTATATACATATATACACCATCATTACCAAAATAGCATAAATAAAATACTACATTATGCTGTTCTATCAAGAATTTTTTCTAATATAGGCTTCGCTCGAACTATTCATGGCTATAACACATCTTTTCGTCTTCTTAGTTAAACTTTATATTCTATTTATAGTTATAATTATTTTAAAAATATCTATTCGATTGAATTTCAATGAATTTCTCTAGAACAATACATTTTCTACTTAGATATTCGCAATTTCAAAGTGGACTATTTACGTCGTCGACATTATTTTTTTTTTATTAGATGCATTTACTCATTTGATTAATTTACTATTCTATCCATCAAAAATTGTTGGTGTACCACTTCGTATCATGTTGCTTTTTGCACTTGTTGTTCATTTACATTATTATAAAAATGTGATTGGTCTTGTATTGAGTTTCAAGGAAATCGATTTAGTTTAATTGAATCTGGTAGCAAAATACTACTAACAACAATTGATGTCATAGCTCATAGCATTAGTTTTTTTTTTCTTGCTTTTCGTATGATTGAATCAATTTGGTATAAAATGGAAGCTTTGATGTTTATGCTTTTTCTACTTCAGCAAGGTTGGCTAAGTATGAAATCTTTTCTGGTTAAACCTAAAATGATGCCACTATCATTACAAAGATTATTTGCTGTTATATCTACCAGTTCTGTACCAGATTAATTTTTTTGTTCTGTTAAAAGTCAAATAATTGATGTTGTTATATTAGTTTCATGATAATTCTGCTGTTTGAAAATACCAAGAAAAATAAATATTTATTTTTGCATAATCTTCTTTTTTTTTAATTGTAAATTACTATATAAAGTAGTTCATTGGCTAAGTCTCAGATCTGATCGATTCTCGACCTGAAATTTTCTGTTGATCGGATTGGAGTCTAAAATTAAAAATCGTATTTAAAGTACCAGAAATAAGATTTAAGTGCGAATTTTAATGTAATAGTCTTATCTTCCAATCATGAAATAACAATATTGACCTGAGTGAACTCAATGGTACACATACCTTTAATATTATCTAATGTTTACTTAATAACATCTCAAATAAGTTTTATTTTTAGTTGAGAAATATTTTTTTTTCTTTATATGAAAATATTATTTAATACTGATTTTCATTGGGCTGTTGGTAGCTTATCAAAATCTGCTTTGTAATCTTATACATATATTAAAGTTCAAAAGCACACAGAAGTCTGCTTCGTTTTACTTATATCTAGTGTCATAGAAGATAAATTTATAAATGAAACAATTTATTGATTGATGGCAAAAATTTTTTTACACTAATACGTTTTTTTGTTCAAATATATTCCTATAAAAAATTTGAGAATTGATAGTGAACCATGATGGTATTAAAATAGTAAAGGATCTTTCATATAATAAGTAATCAGAAGAAAAAAGCTTCCCAAAAACAAACGATCAATGTTGACATACAAAGAAGATAAAAAATAGACATATAAATCGATATTTTTCTTTTTGGAGACATTTTTATAGAAGTAAATTTTAATTTTCCTTTATTCTAACAAAAAATTTTGAAAAGAAAAATAAATAAAATGTTTTTACAAGTCTTTTTCATGACACAAACAATATTGAAAACAATTCGATGATACTGAACAATATCCTGATGCATGTCCTGCTTTAATACATAATTGATTACATTGAACATTCTCTTCATGTGTTACTTCATTTACATTACGAACTTGAGTACATTTTGAACGTTCATTATGTAAACATGTATCAGCATATACAGTCGTTTTTTGTATAATTAATAAGAAAGTAAAGCAAAGTATTATAAAAAGAATCAACCGATTCATTATTTTACAGATTATATATACCTAAAACAAAAACGAAGATTCGGTGACACTTCAAGAAAAGAAAAATTTTTTTTCAATCAAATGATATGTTACTCACTATAAATAACAGCTTTTTATCAAATTCAAACTATCCTTATATATACGTTCGTTATCAGTTTCAAAAATTATCAAATGGCCTTCGAAATAGACAGTGATCAAAAATCAAAACGAAACTGCGCACATTTCATATCTATCATAGAACAAAGAAAAAAACGAAAAGTACGAGTTAAAAATAAACATGACTAAATTTAAAAAAATGACAAACGAAATTAAATCTTTATTTCATTTTTTTTTTTGATTGATTTAAATAACAAATTGGCTTGACAATTAAAAGAAAGAAATGTAGTTGACCACAATATTTGTAGCATACAAATAATAATTTCACTTTTCTCAAATACAGACAGTCGTTTAGATTTATAATCTATTTTGAGAATCAATACGCACTTAACCAATAAAAATTAAGTAATACAAGTAAAGACAATAGAGGGCCTGAGTGTCTGATAAATGTTAAATGATTAATATTTCAAACTTTCTCAAATGATAGTTTCATATCTTAAACTAATCAATCTAATATTCTGACATTATTTAAAAATATTTATTCTTCCATCAATATATTCTCATACGTATAAACAGCTTTAGATCGGAATCGATCTAATAAACACTTTGTGTTAGGATTATCACAAAAGGCAGAATAAATAACTTTATATTAAAAGAAAATTACTGAATTTCTTCCTTCTCCGTTCATAAAATTATCAGATTTTTTTTCTCTTTATGATACAGAGAGAAAAACACTTAGTGCTTATTACTCATCATGTGACAACAAAAAACAAAGTATTAAGATGATAAGCAAGCCAAGGCCAAACTTTTTCGTTTCTCTCTGATAGAAGAACGAAAAAAAAATTGAAGATGTGAACACGCGTGATGAAGAAAAAAATGTCCTTGTCACTGTAGCTTAACATCTAAAGTATGTCTTACGATCATAACATGTCTCTCCACCTCCAAATTTTTTTGCTGATTTTTACAACACTGCTCTTCCACATTAGTATTACTGCCCCAAATATTGTGGTGTCTACAGGTGATTATGTCCCATATGAAGATGTTGCTTCAACGTTTACATTATCGTTTGGACCTAAACTTGGCAAACTTCTTATATGGAGTTCTACATTATATCAAATATTATATTAGTATATCCAAGCTACTTCGCCAGCATCACTTTCTACATGGTTTCCGAAAACTTTAACGATTATTAATCCTTTGCCTCTTACATTAAGTTCAACATTTGGATATATTTTGATGATTGTCGGTGGTTTAGGAAGAATTTGGTGTTATCGAACACTAGGATCATTTTTCACCTTTAAACTTACAATTCGTAGTTCTTATAAACTAATCAAAACTGGTTCATATGCTTATGTACGCCATCCATCCTATACATTTGTAAGCATCTTAACTATCGGAATGTTTCTTGTACATCGACGTGTGGCTAACTTTCTTCCGAATGTGACATGGATACAAATTCAGTTTGGTCCTGTCGGATTTTTAATATGTTGTACGATACTAATACTATTTCTCATAAATCGTGTTATTCGTGAGGAAGAAGAGTTAACAAAGAAGTTTGGCAAAGAATGGACTGAATATGTATCAAAGACAAAAAGATTTATATCTAAACTGATCTAATAGATACGATTCTATCGATACAGTTATATGTCAAAATATACATTTTACGAACGAAACCGATAGTTCTTTATTTTTTAGGTATAAATCAATCAACTGTCTAAGTTTTACATTTTTCAAATTCTGTAGAAAAAGCGGTTAAAAGTCAAGTATGTCGATAATTTGAGTCTCTAATGCTATGAACGCCTTTTTGTAATCTTATCAATGAAATCCGTTCGCGACTAACAATATCGGAGAAGTATGAAAATATGATTTATTAACTGTACTTGATCTCATGCGCGTACTTGTTTTTAAGGTATAGAGATTTTCTACAAAGTTTTAGAGAAAAAACGTAAGAGTAAGCTTGAAGTTAACGTTAGAATCGGGAACTCAAATCCGAAGATAAGATTGATCTCGTATCTTACTTTCCTATATTGATTAAATGTCATTTTCGAGATCCTAATCTTGCAAAGATTTATATAATCAAAGCAAATATCTGCTTGAAAAGCACATTTGAAATGCAATTTCACATTGAAACATGGACTTGAATTTCAAATGAAAACTCAAACTTCAGTCCACACATCAGACCTATTAAAAAAACAGTTATACATGTCGTCACTCGTTGATTATCAAGGATACTTAGCAATTAAAGAAAGAATAAAAATGGTCACCAGCAAAATAGAATTAGTTCTATCAATGATTGATGCACACCACAAATCCGAACACATAGTTTTAGTGAATTTATGAATGTTATGAGGAAAAAGCACTGATAAAACATGGATCGTACTCAATTTTATCCATGATTCAATGTTTTCGATAGTCTGAAAACCTAATCCACTTAATTTCAAAATTGTATCATAGAAAATGATCAATATTCATTACTGGTCAGGTTGTTCCTCAATGTTTATTTATCGTACAATAAAAACGGCAGAATGGTTACCGCTTTCATTATGGAGTTATTCATCAAATAACCATCCGTTTTCTTTTTTTCGAATGAGAAATATGCATGCACACCAAAGGTTCTTCTTAGTGACATATGATGCTTCTCATTATTTTCTTTTTCTTTTTGTTTCTTTTTTATTTTTTGCCTAGTGTGCTACCTTATACAGAGGTAGAGAGCATATTAAGTTGTTTCGTCATCGAGTAAAAAAGAAATAATTGTTTTCTCTCTTCCTATACAAGCTGTGGCTTTATACCTCTGCACGCTCGTTATAAAAAATACTGTGGCTGTCAATTATTTGTTACCGAAATACAGGGTATGAAGCATACATGATCTCGTTGATAGATGTGAGATAAAAAAAGAGTCACGAAGACATTTATCAAGGTCGCAGAGTTAATTGACAAGAGTATCATCCATAGTACATGTCAATCTATATTCTGATAGTCAATATAGTTGACCTCGTGGCTAAGATTTATTTTTTCTACCTAATACAGTTTGAAAAATTATCTATGGAAATTTTTATTTAGTAACGATATCTTTCGTTGTAACTGAGTACGTAGAAAGTTGGAGAAAATGGCGAAAACAGACCATCAGAACAACATGGAATATACTAACAAATGTGAAACTAAAGGCAAAATAAAACAGTGTGGAGTGGTTTCAGGGTGGTATTTGTAACTAAGTCATATTAGATTTAAAAACTACTTGTCATAATATTTGTACAGAAATCAAGATAGCGAAATTACATATATCAGTTTTAAGTAAATTGGCCTATAAAATATGATTGAAATTCACCTATTCATTGGTTTCAATAGAAAAATCATGAAACTCTTGAGAGCTAGGATAAAACATTTTTCACTTTTATTCTTTCTATCATTTGGTCATCGATAAAATATCGATATATGTCGACGTAAGAAGTAAGAGACTTGCCATTGAATAACATGATACATATCGATATTGATGTATTTGACACTTATTGATAAGTGACAAAAAACATGTTTGTTATATTTTATTATCAATTGATTTCTTTGTATTCTTCAATTTTTCTCTGTATGATACCTACCAAAGCTTTCTTTATTCATCTAGGTGACTTTCGTTCTGATTTAGTCATCGAGTTGCTCATAAGATAGAAACAAATCCCAGTTAAAGAACGAAAGACGTATTTTTCGTCCAACACCTTTCTATTTCATTAATGTGTCAAAATGCAAAGAAATTATTTCGTCTCATATCATTATGTAGAAAATAATGAATACGACAAGAAAATGAGTGCTTATTTTGCTTTGTAATTCGAATGTTTGGTTAATAGCTATTAGACTGAATCATTTTTGCTCGTTTTGTCATATAAAGTGGTAGGTCTGAATCGTGAAGCTCCAGTTTATTGATCGTATTATGTAGATGATACAAGAATAATTTTTCGACTGAGAAAATACTCTTTCGTGTAATCCGTATTTTACTAATTTTAGATGTTAAGTAAGATAGAAACAAATTTTTATTTACATGAAAAGATAAAGAAAAAGCTATATCTGATAAAGTTTGATTGAAATTCAGAACGGAAGTTCATCATATCATTTGAAATCGGATGATCTGTGTTACACAGATATTTTTGCATTCTGATGACTGCTAGTCGTATTAAGGGAATTGTAGTAAAATAAATTTTTTCAATTTTGTTTCATATTTTCCCTCGCATTGAATCTTAACTAATGAGCATTCTGCAAGTGATCTACAAATTCAAATAATTTTAAAACTTGTTTTTATGTTCATCCTCGTATGAGACAGTAAACGAAACGAATTTAGTAGAAATTATGGCTTTTTTTAAAATTTGACGGATATCACAGTTATCTTTGATAGTAGAAAATTGAGTTTAGTCTAAAAAAATGCATTTATTGAAGCAAAAATACGTGAAAGAAAGCTTATCAAACATAGGTGAATGAATGAAAAATGTTTTCAACTCGAAAACTTACCTTAAACAAAATTCTTTGTGTTTTAGTAACGATCTACTTTAATATTTTATTGAAAACTAGCATGATGTTCTCTCAGCTGATAATCAGATAGGATGATGAGACAGAATCTGTATAAAATCGTAGTGTTTTATGATAATTAGAATTAGTTACAACATTAACTAATATTAATGCTTGTCTATTCATATCATAGGCCTGTGTGCATTACTCTCATACGAGAAACTAGCAGAATAATAACAAATGGATGAAATGAAATCAGACCCACATCTTGAAGATAATATGGAGACAAACTATGTCGATCCGTTGATTGCTCTGCTTATACCGAAGCCAACAATGACTCTTGGAGAACACTTTGATCGAAATACTGACAAGATCCAAGACAAAGGTTGTTGTCTTCGTTTTGATAATGCATGCTGTTCAATGTTCGGTCGATGGTGGAATGTTCGTAATAAATGGCAACGTGAACTTGTTCGTTTTATTGAACAACCACTTTTTCACATCATTATCATTGCACTCGTACTTATCGATTGTTTAATTATGATAACTGAATTTATACTTGATTTTATCACACTTAAAAAACCGTGTGACTTAAAAAATCTTAATCATACAATTGCACATGATGAAAAAGAAATGTATGATCGAATAGAGTTTATCGCTGGAATTCTTGATTATTGTTCTCTAGCACTGTTGACTGTATTCGTCGTTGAAATATTTGTTAAAGTCTATGCATTCGGACGACATTGGTGGAATTTTCATGAGAAAAAAATGGAATGGTTAGACGCTACTATTGTTATGGCTTCTTTTGTTATCGATTTAATTACCATACGTAGAGATAATCTCTTCGCTGGCATACCTTTACTTTTTATTTCTCTTCGTCTATGGCGTTTTGTAAGTTGTTCACATGAGTTTAACATATGTTCTAATTTTTCGTATGTTTTAGATTGGACTCATCAATGGTAAGAATAGTTCATTTCTTTGTAGGTTTATGTTTTCGTTTTTTTCTTATCTAGATGTGGCTCAGACCATTCGATCTCAAGATGAAAATAAAAAGAAACAATTGTCTACTAATTATCATGAAGTGATTAATGTACTCTTGGCTATTTTAGGAAAAAAGACAGTTATAATCTCGGAATTGGGTCGTGAAATGACACTAGAGAATTATAATGACGTTCTTAAAAAATGTGAAACAATCGATGAATCATGTCGTACAATTCTTGGAAATTGTCCTCATCCATCGTCATTAGATTCGATCATGGAAATGAATCATCATTTACTAGATGCAATAGGAAAACTTCGATTGACATTATTTACAATCAGTCCATCATCTAGCAAGAACATTGACAATTAATACTTGTCAATGTACAATTATTATTTGAGATATATGATAATTTGACACTGCTTTTTTTTATTTAGAGATTATTTAGGAAAAAATAAGACATTTTAGTAGCAATAGAATTTATGGTACTATTGATGTGACTTACGTATAAATGATATGTCCTGTATCTTTAGATAGCTTCATTAATAAAAAAAATATTTACACAATTGCGGACTATTTTCAGTAGATGATTTCTTACTGCATAGTGTAATAGTATGAATGATATAAAAGTATAACAGAAAAAATACGAAAGGAGAAGATATCGGTATATTCTACATTGAACAAGTTGAGAGAATGAAAATGTTGATCAAATAAAACATCGAGAAAAAGTGTCGAACGTATCAAAATATCGACATTTTACAAGGTATTTATTATGTAAAACCAATGGATGAGATATGTTTCATTAATATTTGAAATGCTAATCGACCTCTTTTAGACTAATTTAATAATGATAAAAGTGTCTTGTTAGATTTTCACATCTTTTTTACATTAAATTGAATAACAATCTATTATTTACTCAAAGTTAATTTTGAATAATTGATAATCGACTGTATCATATATTATAATTGCTTAAGCATTCTGCAATTTGATAATGAAATCAACTGTTTTACAGACATATATAATTATTATATTTTATTTGCGAATAGGAAACGAAAAGTTCTTATAAAATAATCCTTTATTTTTTTCATAAGAATATATTTCGTTCTTTATTGATGAATCGAGATATATTTTATTTAAGTTGTGGATGATAGGTGTGGCTTGAAAGTTTTACTTTGATGATAGGCAATATTACGAGGATTCTGAGGACAATCCATCTACATATGCATGTCACATGATAAATCAAATAATTAGATCAAAAGAAAAAAGTAGTTACTTGATGAATATTGATATCATCAAATTGACATTGGGTTTTACAATATTCGCATGGAACTGTTGAAATAATAATCTGTCGCTTGATGTGTCTCCTTAAAGAAAAAAAAATTCGATTCATATCCATTTTAATAGTATATACAGACTGATATAGTGGTTGATCATTTCTTTCATGATAAGTTTTCTATAAAAAAAAAATTAAGAACATATGCAGCATTTGAAATAAAATTAAAAAACTTGCCATATGATCTTTCAACTGTTCTGAATCAAATAACTCATTATCATTACAATATTGACAAGGAATTGAATTGTTAAAATTTGATGGATATGATCTAGTTACTAACGATCGATCTATGAGATGTGGAATGTGTAAAATAAATTAATATGGACGTTTATGTTTCAATTAAATACCACAATTTACGTTTAAGCTATATTCCGATAATTGTTGTTCATTAGTCATCATACGTCTAGATGAGTTTTGAAGGCAATTTTCCTTCGTAAATGAAGAGATGATAACAAAGAAATTTAAATATCTTATCGAACAATGCATCATACTTGATGTCTCTTCAAAGCAGCTCGTTCATAGTTTTGATCACAAAATGGACATCGAACTACTAGCGGTATATCTATTCGAAAAGAATTCAACCGAAATCATAAACACCAGAAGAACTTACAAATATCTTCATCTTGATGCATTTGATCTTCGTAAACAATCGCTGTCGTACGATTTTGTTTATCTTTAGTATTCTCCTTGGTTGATCTGAATGAAGATAGTAATGAATCATTCAAATGTGATGCTGATGATGACATATCAAATCCAGTTGATGTCGTAGTGACTAAATCATTGAATTCGTCTATGTAAGCACACTCATTTTCATAATGATAAGCAAAGATGGCTCGTCGAATAAATTTTCGACATTTGGGACATTGATCAGTCTTGTTACCACACACAAGTAAGTGTTCTCTAATAGCTGTTGATGATGAAAAGTACGTATTACAAAATGAACACAATAAATTCGATCGATCAATGTTAGTGGTTGTCTATGGAGAAAAGAGAAAAAGAAAGATTTTAAAATATCAACACAGATCATAATACTTAAAATGATCGCTTTTACAAACCTGTTTTTCATCTATATTCTCTAGATTACTAAATACATCTCCTGAACGCAGTGCCCATGTTGAATTGAACTCGTCGCTCATAATGTATATTAAGATATTGTAAATTTTTAACAGATATCTCGTTCTAAATCTAAAATAAAAAAGATTGATGTCAACTATCGCCAAAGTGATAATATTAGAGATTATTTGAATTTCATTAAGTAAAATCTATAAAATAGAATTGTTCTTGTCGAAACTTTGATAACTATATTATTATAGTGATAAGTCATGTTATTCGGTCACAATCACAATAAACACTATTTTTGAAATTACAGATGTATTTTGTTTTTGTTCAGACATCATTCTACTGGTATTTTTATAGTCTATGATGTAAATTGTATTCGGTTTCACAAATAGATGAATTTAGTTTTCGTCAATCATGACAAACACACTTAGAAAAACGGTTTTTTGAATGCTACTCACAACATATGCTATGAAACAATAATGCATTAGAAGAAATCGAAGCCATAATTTTTCAATATTGATTTATAGCAGAATAGTAAAAACGTCAAGTTAAGAAACGATGTCGCAGATTTTCTTCCTTCTATTTCTCCTCTTTGCATGTCATCAGCCTCCGTCCATCAGTCAAAATAAATTTTGTCATCCTAGACAAATAATGTAACGAAAAAAAAAACGTGTAACATAAATAGGTTTTTATTTTCGTTTTCTTTCTTCAGATGTTTTGATTTTTTATGTCAATATTTGATTTAATGTTTTTATTTAAAGTCTATAGATTGAAAAAGAAAAATTTTGGTCAGCTTTAAAGGTGTAATTATATCCCACTTATTCATTCATTGTTCTTTACACTAAATTGAAAATATAGTTTTTCATTTTAATAACAGTGTCAATGACCAGTAGAAGGCGTCAAATTTCGAGAGATTTATCGAGTATGATTTGTCGTAATTCTATAATAATATATCTATGGTCTTGTTTATTTGCTCACGCATGGCTGAATAAAGTTGGACTATGGAAAACTTTTTCTAAAAGCACTACTGAGAAGGAGCAATAGAGAGAATTTCATGTTCACGTCAAAAAGTTTTCTTCCATAGTGTTTTGTAGTCAACGGAGCATCATACTCTGTGAATAAGATTTTGAGATTTCTCTAGAAGAAAGAGAAAGCCAATTGAACACTACAATAGTTCATTTTTCCAAAAATTATCCAACTTCCTGTTATTCGATCATCGATGTGGAAAATAAGAGAGTAGCAGACGAATAATAAACTTCCAATAGTCTCTAAAAAAAACTATTGTTCTTGTTGTCTCATTTTTTAGTAGTGATCAATGAGAAAAGAAAGTATAAGGAATGCCTCATTGTGATCGTTTCATTTTATATAATTTACAATCAAATAATCCTTTTCCTATGTAAAATTTTTAATCTAGTGCTAAATTTTTCATTGTTTCCATTGATGATTAAGTAGAGATTCTTGTTCTTTTTTTTTAAGTGTATTTTCTAATTCAACTTTTTCTTTTTTTCATTGTTCGTGAAAAGCAAAATAAGAAGAAGAAATAATTGAAAAAAAGACCATAACTAATTTACAAGAGTATTTTGCTTAGTCGTTAATTGATTTGTGATCCGGATTCTTGTTCTAATTTTTATTTTAAAGAATATTTTTTTACTCTCATTTGTTGTAATTTTCTTGAAGAACCATCTTTTAAAAGCTCTTCTTCATAATTACAATGATTTAATGAAGTTCCTCTTTGTTTTTTCAATTCTTCGACTTTTTTTTAACAATTTCTGTTCTACGATTCCATATCTCGTGTGTTTTATTCTAAATAATAAATTATAAGTTTTTTGAACTTTTATTCTTTTCTTTGATCTTTTAAAAATAAATAAAATCTTACTTTTGTGATATCAAAAGAAAGAAATATCTAATTTTCTTCATTAATTATGAAAGTTTGCTTGATTTCTTTCTTATTAAGTAAGAGTATACTAAAACATAGGGAAAATAAGTTATTTTGTGCAATAGAGAAGTCTAATAATACATAAACATATAGTATTAATTACTACATAAAAAAACAACATCAAATATATATTCTTAAACTCAAAAAGATGTGTAGTCTTTTATTAATCTCTTTAAAAAAACCCAAACATAAAACTATTTGTCTATAGAATTTATCCAAATTTCTGTATGATCAACAAAGAATTATTTTCAATTTTTAGGTTTGACATTATTGCAATGTATTCTTTGAAATGTCTTTCTAATTTTCGAAGAAAGAAAGCAATAATCTTTCATTCGTGGAATACAACACTCGTTACATATTCAACTTATACTCATTTTTCCTCAGTACCATAGAGCATTTTCAAGTCATATTTCAATTGATAGAAAACTACGTGCTTTCATCTGTAGCTCATGTTTTGATTATGTTCTTCGATGCTTAAACTTGAGTATGTAATCGATTTTGGAACTCTATGATATGTTAGAAATATTTTTTTTTAACAGTGTATTTCATTTTCAACACGAGTTTTTGCAGATGGAAAAAAAATTTTCTCATAAAATACTTTATAAATATTATAGGAGAAGAAAACGATCATTATGCTCTTTTTCTTTACATCATGCATAGCTTGTTATAAATTGCTCGAATTTATTTTAGTTCAAAAACGTATTCTAAATAGTAAGTCATGTGAGAATTAGTCGATTTCTTTTTAGCTGCACATTTTATTATACAATATCTTATAAAATTAGTCCATCATTAATATTATACGAATAACGTTTTCTATTAGAAAAAAATATATAATTGACTTCTAGAAAAGAAAAATAAACTTTTGATTAATATATTATAGTACTATTTATTTTCTATATGCGCTTCAATTAAGCAAATCTTACAAAATCAAGTTTCAAAAATTTAATTATGCCACGTAAAGTTTTTGACCAAATGAAAATTCAAAACACTAGTAGTGTACCTAAGCTTCATTTTTTAATATTAACAAATGATAGACAGTCTATGAGATGAACTAATAGGAAAAAAAAATGAGCGTGCCGTCTCATTAATGCGTCCTGTTTAAATGTTAAAAAGAAAAAAAAAATATGTGGAGCACAGATGTCAAATAAGAATACTTCATTTCTATCTTGATGAAATTCATACGTGTTAAATTCAAGCTCATTTAATTACATGCAACGTTTTATACCATTGAAAAACTCTTAATATTGGTTTTTCTCATAGAACAATATACATTGTTGGAATTTTGCTTGTTTCTGTAAATTGAACTTGTATTATGGCTTTTTTAAACAATACTACAAACGTTACTTTTGAACCTCTTTATCTTCCTCAACCTATTCAATTTAGTATTTTATTAGTTATTGCAATTTGTTCTGTTCCCTGTTTCATCTTTAATCTTTATCATTGTTTAACAATACCATCGATCCGTCATGCTCTTCATAATCATGTCATTATTCTTTTACTGATTTTTAATGGTATTCAAACAGTAACTGATGTACCAATTCAACTTTCTTCATATTACACAGGTACCATCTGGCCACCTAATGTCAGTTTTTGTATCTTTGACTATTTTATTGATTATTATCTGTTTACAAATTGCTTTTTATTATTAACATGGGCTTCATTTGAACGACATATTCTAATCTTTCATACAAGACTCTATGATACATATCCCAAACGTCTTATCGGACATTATATTCCTCTTGGTTTCTGCTGTATTTATCCATTTGTTTATTATATTGTATTTCTATTATTTTATCCATGTGAAAACTATTACGATACGAGTATTGGATATTGTGCTCCAGCTTGCTATTTATCTTCGAGTGATGTGATGGCACTTTATGAACAGATTGTTCATGGATTTGCACTTATTTTATTGACTTTTATTTTTAACGTATTGCTTCTCATTCGTATTTTTCGACAAAAACAACGAATAGGTCGACAATTAACTTGGACTAAAAATCGCAAGATAGCAGTTCAATTACTTGGTGTATGGTGTTTATTTGTGATAACTAACGGAGGATTTTTCTTAATTCAACTCGGTCAATTATTATGGGATCCTAATTTCGGTATAGAAGCATCTAATTGGATATATCCATTATCGATGTGCATGCCACCACTCACCTCATTTGTGTGTTTAGGTACTTTGAAAGATTTAAGACAAAAGATCAGAATACTTTATTCACGTCATCGTCGAATACTTATAGTGCCTGCAATTACAAAAACAGTACAAATGAATCGAATAGTACCGATAATATCTCGAAATGTATGAAGATATTCACAGTCAACTGTGTGTCATTCATTAGAATACTTTCTTTATATTAAATTTGAATAAGTTAATAACTATAAGACACAAGCATCAGTTGATAATAAAGAAATAAAACTACTTTTTGTTTCTTTCGATCTTATTTCTTTGAGGATATATCATACATGGATCGCAACCAAGAAAAATATGTCAAAACTTATTATTAGATTGACATCTCTTGTTTACTATCATAAAATATAAGCAAAGATGAAATGTGTCAAAATTAACTATTTATAACCCAAGAGATATCGATCTTGAATTAAATTTTTCTTTTGAGAAGATGGTGGATTTATGAATAATATGTTCGATTCTTCCATGACTTATGTTATCTCTGACCATAGTTTTATGTGCTTTGCCTTGATTTGATTGCTTTATTCATAAATTACTTGTAATGATATAGTATTATATCTTCTTATACACACCATGATGCATACTGGATTAAATCAACCGCAAATAAGAAAATCTAACTAAATCTCTATTTTAATCAGCCATTCATTCAATCAATTTTACATTTATTTCTTTAATAATAACCTTACTTTGTCGCGTTCTTGTCTTTCTGTATTAACCAAGGCGCAAGTTACAGTTAACATGAGATTTTAGTTGAGTGTGGAATGGGTAAATTAATTAGAAAATTTTTCTTAAAAAAATATTTATAGTATGACTCAGACTTTATGTACAAGATTAACTGACTGATTTAGACAAAAGTTCACAAAATAAAGCCATACCAACCATAATAAATGACAACTTTAAATGTTCGTTTTGAAATCTTTTTACCGATTGAAAAAAAACAAACAATTCTTGTAGTGTATACTTTTCGATTTTTCTGACTGCTGTATATCATTTACAATCAGGGACAAAAAGAAATCGAACGAATTCTTTTTTTTAGCTATTGTAGGGCACTATGTCTATTTTCTTTAGTTGATCGTGTGTGTTTTTATTTGATAATATCAATATGAAAAGTAAAATCAACACAGATAAAAATTTTATTTGTATTTTATTGAAAAATTTGATCCAAAACTTATCAAGAATGATTATAAGTCATACTCTTTAACAAAAAATCTAACTTACAATTTCATTCGTACTTACAACTATACATTTTGTTTTTAATATCATAGCTATAAGATACAATGTGGTTCAACGCACCTTTTGTTTTTTAAATATTAGAACCAACTTCCTCTTCGCGTCTATAAATACTGCAAAATAAAACTAACAATTTTCCAAATAAAGTTCAATAATCATTCAATGTACCTATATTCGAGAAAAAGAAAAAATATAATCAAAATATATATAATTAAATCATATTAACAATAAATGAGTTTGTTTTGTTTATACATTGACAGTATCTTTGTTTTTATTTTTAAACCTTGTAAAACCTTGGTGTAGTTTTGCCCGACGCGTATATTTTGGGTTTTCTTTTGTAACCGAACGATAAGTTGGACAATAATACCAATGTGTAGTGAAAGCACGTGCTATTTTTTATATGTATATATGTGTTACGCTTGATTTATTCACAAAACATAGAACGTAAATACACGTGATATTATCATCGCTTCATATGGCTTCTTCTTCTCGTATCTATCGAGTGCATCACAAACACTTATCAAATGATCCTAAATTTGAAATTGACAACGGGACTGATGAGATAGTGTATACTGTTCGTTCGAGTCCATTATCCTTAACCGACAAACTATCTCTTTGTGAAGCATCAACTGGCAAAGAATTAATTAAAGTACGTGAGGAAGTCCTTCATCTTCATTTAGTGTATGATATTTCAGCAGCAACTGAAAACAGTGACAAGGATAAGGATCCACATTTAGCAACAGTTAAAAAAACTCATGGTCAACAGCATTTTCAAAGTGCACTTGAAGTAGAATCGGTCTATGGTGTATACAAAGTAGAACCTGTCGGTAGTGTATTTGGTCATGAATTTAAATTAACAACGGGCGGCAAAACTGTAGCCTATGTAATTAAGAATACCAAACTTCTGAAAAACAAAGAACTGTATCTTGTCGAGATTAGTGATGATGATGGTGGAGATGTATTTTTATTGACGTTGGTGATTGTAATTTGGCACGCGCAACAATGGTGTCATACGTGAGAAGTAGATTTCTAATGTTTATCGATGGCAAACACTCTTTTTCATTTCTTTTCTTATACATTGCTAAATTATTGTTCATTCTATCGATACCTTTTTCTAAATGTAATATCTTATATTTTTTTTAGAAAAGAAGAAAAAGAATGAGAAACATGGCTATTTCATCGATTGAATGCTGTCATAAAATAAAATAAAACCTTGTGTTATGACTATGGAAAATTTCTTTTTCTTTTTACTTTATCAAACGAATTTATATTGATGTTCGATACTCAGATCTGTCTCGATTCTTCAAAAGTTATCAGTTGCTCGCAAGGTTTATAATGAGAAAGATTCAAATGAAACAACAAATTGCAAGTTTCGCCGATAACTATTGACCATTTGGTTCGATGGTATGATTATTGGTATTGAAAATGAAAAAGAGTGTTGAAGTTGAAAGAATATATGAACCAAGACTATGGATAACCTAATGTTGATACAGAGATATGATGAAAAGAAATCTAATGAGGATTTTTTTCTCGAAACTCACACCTTTAAACAGTATCATCACAACATGACAGATGTGGGTAGATGTGAGTGTGGATAAAGAGTATTTGATCATTCACACCTAAATTGTATCGATTTATTGAGAATAAAATATTCGTAATCAAGAAAGATCAATCTTTTCAATATTCGTTTGTTAGTGAAATTAATTAATCGAATGGGAACGGAAATCTCGAATCGGATCAATCTTAACCCTTCATTTGTAGTACTATTCGAACAAATGAGAATGATTCAACTTATTTATGGATTTGTTTATGTTTGATCATTTGGCCTTCAAACAAAGTTGTTTCAGATCAAAAACCATCTTGTACACAAATGTATCAAGACTTGCTCATCACTTCATTCTTCTATGAGATGTAAGATAGTGTAACAAGAAATCATGGATGAAGTTACAAAATATCTTCTAAAAAAACGACTACTGTTGAGTAGTTGAATTAGCTATAAATAGTTGATCAAATGTCATAATACTAATGTTTCTCGCGGTTTAAAGACTTTTATTCTGTAAAAATTCTTTATCTTTGAAAGTTTTTTGCTTATAAAATAGTTTGAAATTCTTCAGATTTATTTTTATAGATCCATCAAAGAAAATATTAGTTATAGATATTGTCAAAAAAAACTAGAGAAATGCAAGTGTTTAGTAATCAATGAATGCTTAATGAAATTTGGAGTTAGCTTATAATGATAGTGTATTGAATGGATGTGTCTTTTTAGTTTGGTAAGATGTTATATTGGATAAAAACTCCATAGATGATCATGTTTGGTGAAGCTTGAAATTTGAGAATAATTTGATAATTAGAGTCCGATTCTTGAATAATGTTTTCATCACTGATCGGAATTTCAATTTGTTGATCATCCAACACTCGATAAACATGCTCAATTGGTGCTCTGAGAGGTTTGGCATAGAGTGAAATGGCATACGAACGGCGCTGTTGTGTGAATGGTGTTTCAATGATCAAAGTCATGGTTTTAGTTGGATATGACCAGAAAAATTTGAACCGAAACAGGTGCTTGGGCGAGTTCAGTAACGGCTAAATTAAGCACTTGCGAGTCGGCATCGTTTTCAAAAGCTACTGTTGCTTTACCCGGCTCACTTATATTGAAACAACGCATGCTCGACGCATTTTTGTCACACATTGTTTTGTTTCAGTATGTAACTGTAATGGAAAAGATGAGTATCACCTCTAACAGTAGTTCTTTTATCATGCTTCATTTCGCCTACACTCTGATCCATTACTAATCAACACGTTCCTCTTTTTTCACTCGACACCAACTTTACTCATCTGCTGAAACAAGACCGTGACTGTCCAACAGCGGCGAGAGACAATAACAACTGTACAATAGGAGACAGCGAATTAAATGATATCATGTAAGAGCCATACGCCTATCGACACACGAACCTTGTCAAAAAGAAGAGTTGGACTGTTCTATAACTGACAATGACAAAAATGCTTCACTAATTGATTTGTTTTCTAACTCTACATAGAACCTTTTCATCGAAAAATCAACATAAACAAACTTTGCCATGTACGAGTACGTGAGTTTAACTATGACGATATTTTAGTTCGTCATTATAGAAATAAGTAATATTTGAGGACGGTTGTCATTAATGCTAGTCATCTTAGTCAACTGTTCAATAATCTTTTATGCGATGATCATTATTATCTATATAATCACTTTGATTCCGAAACATTCAAGCAGGCTAGAAGCAAAAAAGAAAGGAGAATGTCTTGATTGGTCTCGCCTACCGCTCCGTCTCAGTTTTACTCGCTGTTGCATACAGTCAAATATCTACTTGAAAGAAAGATTGACTTTCGAAAAAGAAATGGAAAATGAATCATGATAGTAAATGCTTGTACAACAAAAAGAAATAGGGCGAATCGTATCGTTAAAAAAGAAATATAACTGAAGTATTCATTTTCCGTAGTCTTGTACTTGGAATCAACAACAATTATTTTCATTACTCGATGAAATTTTTCATTCTCAATGTGAACATATAATTACACGTAATGTGCATGAAATTATTTTTTCGAGATGAAAAACTCATGTGTTACAGTCATTTTTCTATGTAAACTTGTATAAGTCTGTGTGATTTACTCTTCAATAGAAGTTACTATGCTTTTTCTCTTATTTTTTGCTTGTTGTAAGAATAGAACGAGAAAAATAACTCATTTTGAAGGATAGCTCTTATTTGTGTATTACCATGCTAACGCCAGGAAGTTCTCAAAATGTGAAATAAGATAACAATGAATAAAAGCAGTACATACTACAATTATAGATTTAATTAATATTGGCATAAGGAATGACGCTATAACACATGATTTTATTGATCTTTCGGACACTCATCTTTTATTAACAACTAAGTCTAGAAAGATGTGAGTGGTCGGGGCAGTGACTACAGCACGCACACATCCAGAACGAGTAAAAAAATTAATATTTTAATCAACAAACCTAAAATCTCTTTATTTTATTGTGCTTTTTGCTTCTAATTACAGTACACTAATGTAACAGTAAAATCGCTCTTGTTATTGCTGTTAATTGACATGAGTCGCTATTTTTCTTTGCTGTAATAGTAGAAACTTATAATTCAATCTATGTTCTTTTCTGTTTTTGTAAACCTATTTGATTGTTTGCTTGTCTATGACACTGAAGCGTGAGGATGAACGAAACATTTCTCGATGAAATAAAAGCATAATAATAATAATAATAATAATAAACGAATTTCAGTTTATTGTATGGAAATATAAAAGTGGCATAGTTATTTTTCGTAAAATATTTCTATCAAAAGTAGCACTGTTGTCGATATTTATTTGTATTAACATTTAAAAATGAAATGAAGTACGTTACTGATCAACTATGAAAATAGTCACATGTAGTGTTAGATATACACTGTTTCTGCAATATCAAAACATGTTTTTGTAACGAAATCTAGGATCATTAGATTAAGAAGAGTGTGCGTATGAGTACGTCAAACGACATAAAAGTTCAGTGAGATACTTTTTCTTAGATTCAAGACAATATTATGAACAACGAACAAATCATATTCGACAAAGAAAACAAACTCTTTCAAGACACTGTGATTAAAATAAGGGAAAAAATTGATTTGAATAGGTCGGAATGAGATTTTTCTCCCCTTGGATGACGGTCTCCGTATCTATTACAAGTACATCTTATTATTACTCATCCGGTTGTTATTGGAAAATGATTAAGTCATTTTGTCTTTTTTTTCTTTTGGCTTTCTTTTTCAATTCTTTAACGAACAACAAAAATTTCTTTGAAAGAATAAGATCGTAGCACATATTCGATTTATTCGTTTTCAATCACTAATATCATTTCAAACAACTAGGGTGTGGGTGTGGATGTGTAGTGTGGGTGGGTGTGGGTATGGGTGGGTGTGAGGGTGTGGGTGTGGGTGGGTGTGAGGGTGTGGGT
>CAJNOP010000066.1:0-13634 GCA_905250075.1 Rotaria sp. Silwood1 | reverse complement strand
TCACTCTTCCCCTCACCCTCACGCATGGTGATGTGACAGAAGATTATCCTCTCGTATAAGTAAGTAATTCCGGCACGGAATTCCGGGAATTGAGTCGAGGCGGAATCGCACGGAATTGGACGGAATTCCCAGGAATTCCGCCCAATTCCGGAATTCCGTTCCGGAATTGGATAATCATTAGATTCATAAGAGATGATAGAATAATACTAGGTATAGCAATTCCGGAATTCCTAGTAATTCCTACCGATTCCGGTTTTATTCGATTCCGGAATTAGACGGCGCTGTGAGGAATTGCTGGTATTTTCTGGAATCGATTCCGGAATATCTAGAAACTGTTAGAATGGATTCCGGAATTGAATGTCGTGCAGCGTGGATGTGACTCCGGAATCGTTGGAATTGATTCCTGGGGCGGAACTGATTCCGCAATGTGTAACATCGCGGAATAGGATGACTGCTCCTTTTTTTGAGCTAGTTGAGGCATCAACGAATAGGCTTTGTTGAGATCTATTGGACAATATGACGTACGCTCTAGAAAAATGTCTGTGTCTTACCACATGACGACTGACATGACATTAATATTGAGTTATTGAGTACAAGTACACGCCTTCGAATATCTCTCGGTCATCGTTTTTTCTTTCTAGAGGTAAGTTCCATAGATAATAGAATCTATTCTTTTGTGTTCTAGATGTCTAGTAGGAAGTTTATCCAAATTCCAATGATTCTGCTCATCGCATGTCGAAACAACTGTTCGTAAACGTTTAAAAATGTTGAGAAACGACTGTAATTCATTACTTGATAAAAAAATGCATCCTTGAATTTATAGTTCTTTTTTTTATGTGCGAATTAATTTATCTAAAAAAATGTTGAAGAATACTATCATGAACAACAGGCATGATTATTGCTTCTGGGTGCACTTCTTTCTCATACATCTAAGAAAGTAAGCTGTATACGACAAACAACACTGTAAATAGTGTCTTAATATTCTGCATCGATTTTTTACTCGAAGGACTCTAAAAAACACCGTTTACTCTTCGATAAGAAGCGGTCCTTAGTCAGAGCTGACGGAAAACAGTGAACACCGGCGATCATTTTTCATCGTTTAGGACATTAATCACATCGTTTTAGGCAGTTGGAATGAGATGATGGAGAACGTATTAAAAATGATCTTTCACTTAGTTTAATCAGTACATTTTAGTGTAAGTAATACGTATGAGATTTATATCAGTAGTTCTTGTTAATATGTGTTTCTTTATGATATTTCGATTATGTTATTTTCGCCTCTGATTTATTCAAGAAACAGTAAATTAAAATGTTCCTTGATTTATCTTTCAGCTACTCATCTTAGAATGTCAGTTTCAACTATCGTTAACATTCAAAAAAATCTAGGTCGTTATGGTTTATCGGCATTAATTTTGCTCGGTAATGTGGGCAATATTTTAACAATTCTTATATTTATCCGAACATTAAGAAAACTACTAAATTCATGTACATGCTATTTGTTAGCTGCTTCAATTACAAATTGGATTTTGATTAATAGCACACTTATTTCAACGGTCTATGGTGTTGATCATGTTGATCCACAGCATAGATCACTTGTCGTCTGTAAATTACGCTGGTATGGAGGACAAATACTATTAATGCTTTCACGAAGTTTCAGTAAGTTCTATCATCATATAGGTCTATTTATTTGTTTGTTTTCTTTTTTAGTGATAGCTGCATGTATTGACCGATGGGCTCTTACTTCTCCATATGCTAAGATTCGATCATTTTGCCGACCAAAAATAGCTCGTAACGTTATTTTTTGTCTTTTGTTGATTTGGCCAATCATACCAGTGCATATGGCTATTTTCATTAACAATTATTCTGGCCGTTGTGGTGCGCCTTCCTATTATGCTTTCGCATTTGCTGTCTACTTATTTATTTTTATTGGCTTTCTTCCACCATTTTTGATGATTTTCTTTGGTGTCCTGGCCTGGAATAATTTAAGACAAATTCGATCACGAGTTACACCTAGACAGAATCTTGCTCAGGTTCGTTTTCATAAAGCGGATCGTGATTTAATGAGAATGTTAGCGGGTGAGGTATTGGTCTATGTAGTAACTACAATTCTTTATCCTGCTAATGTACTCTATGGTTTTATCACGACGCCAATTGCACAACAAAAGAGTGAAATGCGATTAGCTATCGAAGGACTTGTTGGATACATTATTAGTCCATTATTGAATTATTTTTACTGTGTTGCTCCATTCTATGGTATGATGAAAATTTTTGAGGTTCCACCTATGTTTTTTTTATCATGATACTTTCGTTATTTTAGTCTTCATTATTTGTTCGAGCAAGTTTCGAAGTGATTTCATTCGCTTGATTCGTCGTCAACCTATTCATTGAATGAAATATCCGTTAAAAGACACACGAAATATAGTAGACCTTATATGAATGTAACTGATTTTATTTGAAATAAAATAACGAAAACATAAAAGCGAATTTTTCAATGTGTAAACAAAGAGCCTTGCACATTACGTATTATAGTATACAAGTAGAATATGAATGTCAAAAAGAACGACAATTGAAAGTATTCAAAACTTTTTAGAGAAAATGTTCCTTTATTTGTTGACCGATTAAGAAAATTCGCAAAAAAATATTAGAAAACTTGTTTAGAATTTTTATGCCACTGATGGATCATGTACTGTGAGCAAATCTTTGGAAAATCTGAAAGTAAATGCTTCTTTTAGTGATTTTTCTCGTTACTTTCACAAAAAAATCATTTCATTAAACATCACTCTGTTTTTCTTGACTATACTATGCTTCAATTTCTTCTTGAAAAAATACTTAGGCAATTGGCCTCCTTCTTCATAATAATGTCCTTTACTCTATATCGTCTACTAATGACTTTTGCACAGCATAAGAATCGAGATTGTTTTCTATAAAATCAAAAAAGAATTAAGAGTTTTGCAGCGATCAACCAGAAACGATCGAGTTCGCACTGTAAGTCTGGAAATCAAGAACATTTCGAACACACCATCGTATCTCTCACCAAAATTCGTATTATTGATAGACACCTCAGAGAAAAGGCATGATCAAGTTATCCTTTTGTACAGCAATGTTTTTTCCTAATATCCATGTATATAGAATAAATGTTACATCTATCTTGAACATTTTCTTAAGCATCGTAAACAGTGCAAACTTGATTGTCAGACTTCTCCAAAATTTGCTGAGCAAACTTTGCTCATGACACCTGATGTATGATTCATCAGAAAAACTATGAAAAGATTGATTCGTAAGAAGCACAAAACTCTGATTCTACTAATCGAGTGTTTAATATTTTCTGCAAACCTGCTTAATCGATAGAAAAACGAAGAAGCATTTTGTCTAAAAACTCTAGACGCCTCTATTTTTTTCCATTTAGTGCCTACTTCGTGTCTTCTCATTTTCGAGCATAACCTTGAATATCAAGAAATAGATGAATTACCATGAGAAATGTGGCGGAACTTTGTTGTTTAAGAAACAAGTTATGGGTAAATATACTGGAAAGTTTATCAATAGCTCTTCACACATTTTGTCTCTTGTTATAATACTATAATGCCGTAGATTCAATCAAATCAAAATCTCTATGAAAATCAGTTCTCAGAAAAGAGCGGCATGTATTAGGGTCTACTCTCCATTGTCAAACAAGCAGCCTGAATTCACGCAGAGCGTTGTAAATGGGCATGCTTTTTTCAATGAGTTGCTGCACGTCGTCAGGAAGAACAATATCATTAATATTGTCGGTGGTTTTCTGAATCTGACCGAAGCCTGTACTATATTGTGCATTTTCGTGCCAGCCTACCCATTTGTCGAACGCCTTAATTCTTTCTGCTTTCCACTCAAGCATTTTTGGTTCAAATTGATCATGAATAGCTGACTCGCAGTACATTTGCATGATAGCTTTAGGGTCTGCAAGAAGTTCGTCTGCATCAACCAAAGGTGGGCGAGCACCAGTAAGTTCAGTGAGAAATTCATATAAGGCCTGCAGTTCCGGGTAGCCTACGTCATCGTGAATGAATTTATGGTTGTTGATAACATACGTACGGTACGAAGAGGAGACAGCCTTCTCTGGTGTACGAAGGATAAATGTGTGATTGCACTGCTTGAGAAAGTCAATTGGAAGCACAGTTGGGTTTTCTGGATGTGATTTGTAGTCAGTTCGTACAACGTGACGCGCCATATCCTTGATAAAAACCTTCTTCTTTTCCTCGCCTGTAGCAGCATTGAGTATCTGCTCGATGATCTGTGAGTAAGTTACATGGATATACTCTGCATGTGCACTCAATTCATTATCATGGTAGTTATAAATACGTTCGGGACCAAAATAGCAAGGCTCGCCAAAGGGTTCATGGAAAGTAACATAGTCGTCGCGCTGTATGAAAGCTCGTTCAAACGCAGTCGACAATGAACGTACGTGAGACCAAAGAAAGACGATTTTTCTTGCTTTCATCTGTAGATGGATAGTAAGACAGAAAAACAAGAAAAATGTGTTGGTGCAGTGAAAGCACGATAAAAGATAAACTGCCTAATCATAATAACGTATGACACGTGTTTTTTTCTCTCTCTTTTTCATTCTTCTCTTATCGATAAGTAAAGAAAAGGTCGCTTTCTGTTGCATTGTCTTTTATATATTAATTTATTTTTCTCCGTAGGGTTAACAGATATTGGTAAAATTACAAAAAAAAAAGAAATAAAAATAAAAGAAATAGACAGCTGCTTTCTAATCCTATTTCTTTCAGCTGTCAGCCTCTTCTGTGAAGCTATTATATATATACATAGACATAGAAAAAAAGGAAAACAAAAAGATAGTAAAAATATTTTTGATTATTGACTGGATTTTCGCTTTCATTCTTAGACATTTTGATAGTGTTAGATTTCATTTTCGGGCATAGATTGATCTGAATATTTATCTATGTGTCATATAACTAATTACTATTGGTGAATTGGCATAAAAGAACCAATGCTGCAATTGTAACGCTTTTGAAAAACTAGATCTATGGAAACTACTAAATGAAATACATGCTTTTCACTGTACTAAGAAGACAGCTCTGATAATCGTCCTCGGAATGTTGATCTGCAAATATTAATATAGTTTGTAGCCTGTGAAAATCACGAATGATTAAAATCATACTTTTCGCATTCTTCTTTGTATGTAATAAGCGTGTCTGAAAAGATCAATCAAACAATACTTCATCGACAAAAAAGACATTTATGTACTAATTCCTCACGTGTCTTTTCTATATCTGTCATAGTGTGCTTTTTGTTTTTTATTACCTTATTACAGTAATAACTTATTACTTTATTTAATTATGAGTGAATTCGTGGAATTTCTACCACAATTTTGAGAAAGTATTTTTCGATTTTGATATTCTAATTAGACGTAACATTGTCGACAACAGTCAGAGACAATAGTCAAAACCTGCTTCGATGTATAAAGATTACAAATGTAGGTTAGTTTTTAGGAGCAACTCAATGTATTTGTAGTTGAGTATTTTGAGGGTCTAAACTACATTGCAAAATAATAAAATTTTCTTTGTTTGTCTAGGTTTTAATTGTAAGTATTTCGATAAAAAAAAGTTTCAAAAAGCTTTTACTTTATTTGGAATGGACTCAAGACACTGTCTTCAGTGAAAAATGAAAATCTCTCAGAAAAAATATTTTTTGTATAATTTGATAAATTGCTATTGAGCTTTATTCGCTGCTTATAGTTTTTCAAGTCCATCTCAGATAAAACAGAAGCTTGAGGTGGGTATGGACTTGGACTTGGGTACAGATGTAGCTGTGAACCTTTTTTTCACTCTTGTCACGCTCACATCCACTCTCTATTTCGATCTATTCCCTAGACTGAACGGATAGGGTCTAGAAACGGATATTCACCTGTGTGTGTCTGTCTGTAACACTTGCTACAAGTGACCATTTTCATGGTACAAAGTACCACTTTGGTGGTATAGGCGACCATAGTAGTTATGGATGTGAGCAGATTTCCCTAGACTGAAAAGCTAGAGTCTAGAAACCGTAATTCACCTGGGTCTGTCTGTATGTAACAAGGACTTGGCACAAACGGCCATTTCTGTGGCATAAATGACCATTTTTCTGGCACGAATGAGCACTTTTTTGGCACAAATAGTCAACTCTGTGGCTCAATTCACCATTTCCACGGCATAATCAACCATTTATATGTTACAGTTGACAATTCTGATCGCACACATGAGCATGTCTGTGTCACAATTAACTCTGTCCGTGATAGAAATGGCCATTACTAAACTCCCATCCAGTTTAGAAGCCTCTAGAGGCTTCTAATTCGTTCATCATCCGAAAGTTTTTCGAAGGTAAACGGTTTCAAAGAACTTGAGGAGTTTTTAGGGTTTTTAAGAGTTGTTCAAACGACTGTCTAAGAGATTTCAAGATTTTTATGCTGATAAGTACGGAAATTAAACATATTCTCACCTTAAGATTGCGAATTTTCAGTTTTTCGACGAAAATATCAACAAAAATTTTCAAAAGTTTTTTGAAATCAGGGGGCTTCTAATACACCTTTTACGTTGTCCCCTCTGGAGAAGGCTTCTATTACGGGAGGGGGTTTATGGCATAAATCACCGTTTTTATTCGTTATTATCAACTAAAGCATAAACTTTTTCATATTCTTTAGCGTCTTTCAATATTTTATGTCAACTGTTTGAATATATCTATAGTATGAAATATAAAATATGTTACAAATATTGATAATTTCTCCTATAGTCGTCATTGTACAGAATTCATTTTTATGCAAAAATATAAGGACATCTTTGTCATCATTTAGTCGGTCTAGGGTTCAGTGAATCAACATCCAATGTTGATGAACGTTACTTGTTGATAATGGATGATTTATTCGGTATCCATGGATATTGGACAATCAATACATCTATATTTTTCTCCATAATTCAACATGCAATAACAGAGGATGCAAAGAGAGAGAATAAAATCGAATCATTTCTGTGCTCGCACATTTACTAGTGACAGATCCAGGAACGGCAAAGACCCTAACAAATATTTAAAAAACGTTTTTCTTCTTTTCGACAGAAGAGATTGGAGTTATCAATAGCAAAAAGGGGTTTCTCTCTAAAATATCTCGCCAATTGGAAAGTTTTTAAGAGTTTCTGCTAAATTTTCACAGCTACTGAGTGAATGAAGGTGCAGATAAACTGGAGGAGGATACAGGAAAGGCCACGATCTGTTGAGAGCTCGACAGTTGCTGGATGGACCGAGTGACAAACGGTGTCGTTTCTTCGCGGCTCTCTTCCGGTCATAAGTTTTCATATCACGAAAATCAGAAATGAGAGCACTTCCTTTCAAAATTATTAAGTTTCAAAATAATAGACAACTCTGGGATTGGCTCAAAAATTCGTAGAAGCTGAGATCCACCCTCCATCCAGCCGACAGTCCTGGCTCACTACACTCGTTTATGAATACAATTCTCTACCTTGACATTATCGGGGTGTGGGTGTTCGTGTGGAGCTTCTCTTCACCCACACCCACCCCACACCCACACCCACACTCACACCCACACCCACACCCACACCCCACACCCACACCCACACCCTCAAGACAAAGACAACTTGGATAAGCTCTGTTTATTAATCATGAGCAAAAACAAATCGAAAACGGATATGATTCCCATTCATGAGATCAAACAAAAAATCATTGAAAAATGGAAAAACGGAGATGTAGCTAGTGCTCTCACAGGAGTGCGTGGTACCAGTCGTGCTAAACCATCGAAATCAAACTCTGTACCAATAGCATCGATGGAGCTGACTTCTGATGATCGATGGCATCCAAAACGAAATCGTCGTGGGAAATAAATCCATGTAAATAAGGGAGAATGTGCACATGAGTGTGGCATGCTACCTTACACACAAATCACATCTATACCATTATCTAAATAAATTGCTAGCAATCATTCCCCATAAAAATTACATGGCATGATGAATCCCTGAATAAATATGTTTTTCTTTTTATTTGTGCATACTGATTACTTTTCATAGAATAAATTCAAGTATCATTTTTTTTCCTTATCATAAGGGTATGTTTGATTATTCGATTGAGTTTTATTCTATATCAGGTCTCTATTTTTCATATTTGAAAATCAGGATGTAGGTGTGAGATAGAGTCCGGTGGTTCAACAAAATCTGCAACCGAAAACTGAACCAGAACGACCTTTAGTGCTTATGATAATTAGTGCCATACAAGTGAAGACGGCTGTGGCGAAAAAAATTATGTGACCTAAAACGATGATGCTGTAGTTATTGATGACGATCATAAAGACTTTAATAATAAATTGAACAGCCAAAATTTAGCTGTGTTTTGAGATGTAATATTGTAAATGTTACTGCTGTTTTACTTTCTCTTGTACGTTTTTAAATCAATGGGATCGGCAAAACCATTCATTATTTCTAATGTCAAGAATCAAGCGATACGAATTTCCAAAAAAAGATTCACTAATTAGGTAATAATTGAAGATTTCTGGTTTCATGTTTCATGTTCCCCCGTTGTATTTTTGGAACCAAACTGGAACTCTTTTTTTTTTCAAAACTCGAACGACCGAACTCTAATATGAGGATCATGAAGATCAGCACTCACATCCTTCTTTCATATCCAGCTACAAATCCTTAGCTGTTTCTTCTTCAAATCAATCACTCGAAATAAGAAGAATTCAGAAATGGTGTGGGTCGATGCGGATATCAGAACAACAGACACAACAGGCGCATGTGCAACCTCGGCGAGGGGATGCAAGTATTTGTATTTTTTCCACAAAGGAGTGGGTGTGGGTGTGAGTGAGTGGGGATAGATGTGAGTGGGTGTGGGTTTAGTTCTTCTCTTCAACTGCACCCACACCCTATCAGCTCAACAGATATGTGATAAATAAAATGAATACCTGATTTTTTTTCGATCATGTTTTGGTTCACAATAGTAGTAAGAGAGTCAGGAACTGTTTACAATTGACTGAAATCTGAAATTATCAACAAACAAATTAGCGAGAATTTAATGGTAGCTCAGAATATTAAGCCAGTTGTATGTACTGTTTGGAAACTTCAAGTAGGACTGCCTAATAGTGATAGAAAATAGATGCTCATCTCCAAGGTTTATGCTGTTTCGAGTTTATTAAGTAGTATACTATTTTAAGTGTTTAAAATTATGTTTTTGTCTCTGACCATCCTATAGAATAAGAACAAAATGTTATTGGTTAGCAAAAATATAAAACGAATCAGTTAGTTTGTTGATTGCGAATATTTTAAATCAGGGATAGATGGAGAGCATACAATGATAATAGCGTAGCAGTCAATTCAGAATACACTGGCTGGAGAAGAGAATGATAAAATCGTTGTTTTGATTCAGTTTAATACAGATTTCCCCATTTATCTGATTAAGCAGTGCTCACGATCAAATGATAAATATTTTTGTTTTATCGTGATACAATTCTATAGCCATCAAGACTAGGTGGCATTTCTTTTATTATTTTTGAAATTGAGTTCGAGTTATAGTTTATAAGAAAAACATGCTGTTTTCTTTTTTATGAACAGTAATTTTATTCTCTCATATTTCCGATCTTATTTTATGTTAGAAAGGCATTAAAAAATGCATTAATCGAAACAGTCTATCAAGCTGCATTTATTGGCTTCTTTTGAACTGAAATACAAAAATTTCAAAATATCCATAACAACCGAAAGCTGAATTTCGAAAATGAGGGTGAAGATGAGGGTAGGTGAGGTTGAGAGCGGGTGAGAGTGGATGAAGCGAAGATCCTTACCCTCACCCACCACCCTCAAGAACATATAATGATCATCCTGCGAAGAAAAAAAGAATTATCATTGTTAGTTGTTCTGATAATATCTGTCATGAAACTTTGATATTGACTTAAAGGTGAACGGCAAGCAGACATTATCTTCTCTCGACACCCAATGTGACATTATAGCTCAAGTACATACCTGGCCTAAGAATAACTCGACAGAATACTCTAGAAAATTTAAAAACTTTACCAAAACTTGAACCAATATCAACAAGAAAAATGTTCTATATTAATTAAGTATGTGCTGAACACGGTAACAGACCAGAAATCCTCGGTTCGGTTATACTCGAGTTTGGCTATATTCAGTACCGGAAATCCTACATTCAGTCATTCACTTAATTGCAACAATAGTAATCAATAATATAAAGTAGTTCGTCATCGAATAGCGGAAAATTTGTGTGCTTGAATTTTTCATCAGAGAAATCGAACAGACGTTATTCAAGCCTCGACATCACACTTTGAATTCAATAGTTGACTTGCTTGATTTATCCAATTTGTTTTTTTCTATACATTGTTTATAAAAGCTAGTTACCTTTCAATTTTAAGAGCAGTGAGCATGAAGAAAATATGTGACAATTTCAAATATGGAAACGAAACATATAGGGAAATAAATGTCTTGAAGTTCACTATTTCTATTTGGATAGGACAAAGAAAAATAAATTTAAAAAAAGACAAAAAAAGAAGATAACGATCATTACATTTTCAATGTTATATTGTTGATCTTCTATGTGCTTTTCTTAATTGTGAGAATTTAATAGCAGTGAATGGTGCATTATTGACTTCTATATGATACTCAGGGATATAACGATATAAATTTAATGTAATCATATGTTGATCTTTTTTGACCAGTGGCAATTAAATGGCAAATTAACAGACTTATTCAAAGATAATAAAAACTCCTCCGATCACAAATAATAATCTTATATTACAGCATTATAAAGTGTTTCGCTTTACTCGCTTTCTTTTGATACAATCATGAGATGCACACCTATACATTCAGACTAGAATAAACTAAAGATGAAATTGATTTTTTTTTCCATTGGCGATGCTTTTATGAATTCATATAAACACTATTGCGAACGATAAAACAATTTCATATGACGCATTTCATCATAATAAGTGTATTTTAATAGAATGTTCTTCCCGTGTATGTTGTGACTTCTAACGCTAGAAGAATCATTTATATAGTTTCTTTTGGTTGAAAAAGTAAATAAAAGCATTGTTCTATCGCATTTGCAAAGGTACTTAGAAGAATAACCGATCGAATGTCATTTCACACAGGTAATGATAATGAAATATTTTGTTTGATTGTTTCAAATGTGAATTATCTTTTTTAGGATATGAAATCTTCAATTATTCACATCTGAACAATTCTTCTATTGATCATCATCTTGAAATGCTCTCAAATAATGTCAGTTTCATTAAATCTTTGTTTTCTTCATAGTGCAGTAAATTGTTTGATTTAGCAGCATCATTCATCAATAAGGAGAACAAGATCTAAAAGCATCATTCATGCAACTATTCGACCATTACGAACCACTGAATCTATGAAGAGTAACTCTATTCAAAGGAATGATAACTTATGTTCAGTTAGATTTTCTCAATTTTTGATTATTTTATATATCTTTCTTATCGAAATAGATTTCAAATATTCTCAATGTTGATGATGATCAAGATCAATCAAAAAATTCTTTCATCACTGAGAAACCATCGAAATTTCAAAATAATTCAATAAATTCTGTCATTGTTACTAAAATTCATCGTCATTTTCATCCTCAAACACAAGTAAGTTTAGTTTGATATTCCGAATACTAAATATCTTTCTTACAATTGTAAATCGACAATATTTGCGTTTATTTTACTGGAATATTTCATGTATTCAAAATCTAATTTAATAGTATGTTTCTTATTATAGGCAACTAAAACAATATGGACAAGCAACAATTTCAATGGACCTTTGCGATACAAAATGAATGATCTTTCTGGAACAATCTCGAAAATTAGAAAATATCGATCAAAGTCATCTAAAGTGGCTCATTGAGCAGTAATTTCATTTTTTAAAATTATGTATTGATTTTGTCAAAAATACACTAGAGAAAAGATGCATGGTCGGAGAATTTCAATGACACGAATGATCATCATCAGGATCCGAAGAAGAATCAAAAGAAAATGCAAGTTTTCTCTTATTACTTATCTCATATTTCGTTTATCTGACCGTTTAACATTCTTCGTATTATAATATAGGTGTTCGAAACAATGTGTAGCAGCCTTATTTATCAGTATTCTTCGTGTTATTGCGCTTATCATCACAATACTTCTCATTTTTTTGGTCAAACCACAAACAACAAATAGAAACGCTAGTAGTAAGATAATAATATTCGAATCAATACATAACAAATTTCAGCTGAAACATCTGGATTGTTTTTCATCTTAACCTCCAAACACTTTCTGTTTATGTGAAACTATTTTAATGAAATTCTTCATAAATTAGCAAAAAACTGTATCGTTTTTTTCTTCAAATAGCTAATATGAAAGTACTATTGCCAATAGACCATATGCATATGATAGAAGAGGAACTACCAGAACCATTTTTCGAACAAATATATCAAAGAATTATTTCAACAAATAGGATTAAAAGACAGTTTTAATATATCCTTGGTTCTAAAATAGTCACCTTTCCTGAGAAACATGATTCGACATTAGTTCACTGAAGACTTTTTAGAAATGCTACTAAAAACTAGCTTACATATATTGCTGATTTTCTTTTACAGCTAAAGTAGCATTGCTTCGATGGAATACATCTGGAATTACTATAGCTGGTGTAACAAATATGCCTGGAAATACTTCTAATCAGTTGAACGAGCCATGGGATCTGGTATTAGATTGGTCAAATGCATTATATGTTACTGATCAGAAAAACAATCGAGTTCAGAAATTTTTGATGGGCATGTCGACAGGTACAACTGTTGCTGGTCAAGCCAATGCAACTGGAGGGTTAACATTGAATTATCTGCGTGGACCGTTGGGTATTGTTGTCGATGAGTACAGTAATATCTATGTAGCAGATAGGAATAATGATCGAGTTGTTGTTTGGTCCGATGGCGCATTATCTGGCTCTCTATTTGCGGGAACTGGTAAGTGGAAAATGTTCGCATACAATTGTTTTAGGGTACATTAATCATCTTAGAATATTTTCAATGAGTTTATTTATTCATACTTGCTAGTCATTTTTTTCACTTAATATCAATATGTATTATGTAGGTACTGCTGGTATTTCAATGAATCAATTGAGCGAACCGTATGGCCTCGCACGTGATTCAAGTTCCGATACAATTTATGTAGCAGATTTTAAGAATCATCGAATTATGCGTTATTCCCAAAGTAATTCTTCAGGTACGCTAGTTGCTGGTGGAAATGGTAATGGAACAAATCAGACACAATTGTTATTACCAAATGCTATTTATTTCGATTCATTGTCGAACAGTCTTCTCATTGTAAATACAGGTGCTCACAATATTGTTCGGTGGGTGTTAGGTGCCAGTAATTGGACACTTGCTGCAGGTAATATTAATGGAACAGCTGGTACATCATCAACACATTTAAAGTCTCCGACAGATGTGACACTCGATCCGATGGGTAATATGTATGTTGTTGATAGAAACAATCAACGAATACAATTCTTTCCAGTTGGTGAAACAAATGGTACAACTATTCTTGGTACAACAGGCATAACTGGCAGCAACTCTACTCTTTTCGATACACCCTCCTCGATCATACTTGATAATCA
>CAJNOP010000065.1:713269-932932 GCA_905250075.1 Rotaria sp. Silwood1 | reverse complement strand
AGATAAGTCAATGAAATTCTTTTACTAAGTTATATCTTCTATCAGAAGAGTTGAGAATTTGAATTATCTGAAAATTTCAGAGAAGTACGTTCTTTTGTTTTTATTGATAAAGTCAAATTGTCGCGTGGAATTCAGGATCCACGAAAAAGTTTGTCGCCATAAATATTTATATATTTGAATTTGAAAGAATAAGTATTGTAAGCTTCGACCGCATTACAGAATTTGATATAGAAAAGCTTTTGGTCGCTATCGAAACAATATGTATTAATGGTGTTTATTATTGATGCTCTTGCGATCGGTGCAGCCATGAGTTGTCGATGTAGTAGGAAAGTAGGGCTATGCTCTTGGATCGGATTATTATACACCGGCGAGTTTGCATGTCTGCTGTAGGGCGGTATGGATGTTTGTTGCCTGTTTTCGGATTCGAATCGGTAGTGTAGAATGTTGTTATTGTTGGATATGTGAGAATGTATGCAAATGTATGTTAGGATTCATGATTTTGGCCCTAGCTTATGAGTGTGGGTAATTGTAGATGAATGTCGTTTTATGGGTAGAAGAGATAATTAACTCATCGTCAGTAGGCACCCGTGCCCGCAGGAATCGATAGACCGTCATACGCAGACATACATCTGCAGATACTATGATCCACTGAAGCATCACTCGTACCGGCAATCTCATGGACATTCGTACCGCACAACCACCGGCATAGTCGGGCTCGCACGATCATTTCCACATGCACCCACGTTCAAGCAATCGTCCACATCCACTCTATGATCCAATATCATAGCCACAGAGCCACACATTAATACTCCATGCGATGAATACTTATCTGCGACCTCGCCACTTACGCCCACGTTCACCGAAACAGTATAGCGGACAGCTGTGTCCTCCAGCACGCGATGCTTGAGACTCCCATATGCGAACCGAAACCAGTCGTAGCACTCGTACCGACACGAGGTCTCACAGGCATGAGTCAGCCTCAGGCATATCCGTACTTTCCGACACAGTCAATCGTATAAACAGATGATTTGGCACCGATATCTACGCCCACGCTGACAGAGCCACACATCGTCACCCATACCGACCGCAACACCTAGCTATGCTCTTAGACAAACGGGCAGCTACCACTAGTCACACCGATTAATGCACTCAGAGTCATAAGCATGCACCAGAACCGTTACCCACATCCACACCGAGCTCACTGACATAGGATCACCGGTAGCTCGAATAGATACCAACAGTGGCAGGCACACCATTAGCTGCAGCCCTACCGAATGACGCACTCCGAGCGACGGTCACAAACTCGAGGCGGTACCCGCACCAACACTCACACCTACAGTCAGACTCGGAGCTACACACACACACACACACCAGAATCGATGTTTACAGCGACACCGGCTCCCAGGCCCACATAAAGTCTGACACCCGCACTCAGCCGCTCCCACATCGCCGAAACCTTATACTATTCAGATCCCACATCACCCACATCTATTCCCACGCTCACAGTACAGCATCCACACGCTACACCGCTCACTCCCGTAGCGACATGCCCAGTTGACACACTCACACCCTTTCTGACAGCCGTACGCCATCTGTGCCGGTAATCACATCCACTAACACCCTCTCTCGTACTCTGTACTAGCCCGATATCGACATCCAGAGCGACAGTTACATCCACACTCATACCGACACCGACACTGACAACCACGCCAACAGCCACTTCCCACTTACATCGGCATCACCGGCACAATCACACTCATATCCAAACCATCAATATCAAGTAAATCGACTCTTCACGAATACTACGGATAATTGTAATGGAATTACATATAGAATATATATATTTGCAAAGAAGGATAACAGAAAGCTTGTTTGCATTCTACGACTATGGTTGAAAGATAAGAAAATAGAAGTGATTCCTTTGCCAACTTATAATTTAATGCACAAACAATAAGACACTTTGTTACTCGACTAGTTTTATGCGACGTCTCCTGAAATTAATGTAAATGATGTTTATCAAGCATTTATAACGATTCCTAACAAAGAAAACGAATATCAAATTCAACTACTTCTTGAAACTGGTATTGGCACAGTAGTTGAAATTGAGCAAATCACATGACTTGATGAATCACGGTCTTCTCAAAAGTTTTTTGATCGTCTTAATTAGCACGTTGAAAATCTTGGATACTCGAAAGTGTGAACAATAATTATTCAATAGTTGAATATGATTTTCATTATATATGCAAAACTACATCACTTATAGGCGAATTTATTTCCTCTACTGAAAGAAGGGTAATGCGCTGAGCAGCTACAATGACCAAATGTTCGTTCGTTCATTTGTTTGTTTGTTCGTTATACAGAACGAGAAAAATTTTTTTTTTACCGTTCACGAGATCGCTTCCAAGAAATCTAACAACCATCATCAATAACAATTTCAAGCCAATCAGATGCTTTCTGGGTCTGGGATTCAACCAATGAGATTTCAAGGGCTGGAAATTCAGCCAATCATATCTTTTCTGGAACGTATTCTCAACCAATGAGATTTCGAGGGCTTGAGATTCAGTCAATAATACGTTCTCTGGATCCGACTCTCAATCAATCATATCTCAGAGGATGAGGATTCAGCGAATCAGACGTTTCTTGGCTGCAGCTCCCAGTGAATGGAGTTTTGAGGATTAGAATATGACCAACAAGATGTTTTCTCTGTCTGACCCTCATCGAATGAGATGTTGAGGGTTGGAAATTCACCCAACCAGATGTTTCTGCGAGCCAGCTGTGAGCTGATGAGTGTTCTAGCGATGGGCATTCAGAGAACCAGATGTTTCTTCAGGTCCCCCTCAGAATTGATTTCCCACTTGAAACCCACAGTTTGGGCTGAAATTGCCAGGGATGATTGACCTTAGTGAGAAACGCTTATGGTAAAAAATTTTCGCCTGATGTGCCTGAGTCGATCGAACTTTCGGCTTGTTTTCCTACTTCTCAGGAGAATCGAAATAACTCCGTCGTTAGAAGGGATACAGAGCTCGGGCTAGTTTTAAATTGGAGCTAGCCTCTGTACGCCACTTTTCATCGGACGGAATTTTTTAACTCCCTTCTATTCATTTTTACGAGCAATTTTGTGGACATGTTTACAAAATAAGAATAAAAAAGTGTGAATCTACGACAGCAAATCCCACTTTTCTTAGCCCTGGGATCGAACATCAAAAATCCGTCCGATCAAAAGTTAGCTCTGATTAAGTCCTGTAAAACAAAAAAAAACCTCGGTTATATGCCGAGTCGAGTGAGAATTATTTCAATTTTCCGGGCTAGAAACCGTGTTTTGAGAAAAATTTTGAAGAAATTTTACAAATGGATTTTTTTCATTCAAATCCAGAACAAATCATACTACAATAGTATATTCCAGTGGACCGTTTTAAAGAACGTAATAGATGAAGGTAGCTAACGTCATCTGACGTGCCGATTAATATAAAAATATTCTATTTAATGACAATGCCAGTGGAAACGCAATTTTTCTAAAACTGAAAACCTGTAAAAACCACGACAATTTCTCCGAAAAAATGATGGTAGATTTAAAGTTTCATGTGATAAGTCTTTGAAAATCTGACCATTTTTCAAAAAATCTATACATATTCTGAAAGAGAAAGCTTCGCTGCATCTTTCTGTAATAAGAACTCAACTTCGATATTTCCCTGAAAAACTCGATTTTCTGAGGGGGTCCCTTCAGTCTGAGTCCCAGCCAATCTGATGTTTTGTTGATTTAGGTCGCAGCCAAAGAGATTCTGAGGTGGCGGCTTTAGCTAGTCAGACGTTCTTTAAGTGTCCATGCTAGTCATTGAGTTATCTAGAGTAGAGAATTCAGTCAATCAGATGTTTCTTCGGTCGATAGTGCAACCAAATAATTTCTAGGAGCTTCGAATTCATCTTGAGGTTGCGGGTGGGTGTGGGGTGTGAGTGTGGGTGCGCGCTGTGAGTGTGGGGGTGTGGGTTTGGGGTGTGAGTGTGTGGGGTGTGGGTATGGGTGTGCGGTGTGCGGTGTGGGTGTGGGTGTAGGTGTGGATATGGGTCTACATGCTGCTGACCCACACCCACATCCACACATCCACAGCCGCACCACCCACATTCACACCCACACACCCACACCCACATCCACGCCACCCACACCCACCCTGAAGATTTAGCATTGTGAAATTAAAGATAATTTAAAATAAACATAGATCGATGGAAGCGAAAACTTCGACTGATCAGTTTAGTAAATTCCTATCATACTATTTTCCTTTCAGTAAAGGGCTTAGCGATGTTTGCGTCGCGTTACTTGTGTATTGATCGTAAGCAGCGTGTTGATAGCTTCGGTGGAATACTTTTACATAATATGATAGATTATTCTGTTCTATTTTATGCTTCAATTATGCAGCTTGAAGTGAATACATGAAATATGCATGCATATAAATTATATCTTGGATATGGTTTTCGAAGAGTTCGATATTTTCTTCAATATTATTATAAATATGCAAATGCTTATCGAATAGAACTTTCACCCTAAGTAATGTTAATGTATAGCGTTACTTGTGTCCCATTTTTTCTTTATAATTGCAATGCTTTCCTTTCATTTCTTGTTTGGTCATCATAAGAAAATTTTAAAAAATGGACGTTGAAAAAACCTATCTAACTGTTGTTAAATATAGACGTTAGATATACTTTGTATGAACGTATCTTGAAAAATATAGTCTGCTTTAATTAAGGTTGTTGAGAAGATCGTTACTATTGACTGTCATTACGAGAACAAAAGAGGGAATATAAAAATAAAACATACTTTCTTAAAATATACAATATTCCTTTCACCGCTGGAATTATGAACAATGTTTTAAATTACCATTTCTTTCCTATATTATTGATTAATGTTACTTTTTTTGGTAAATTAGAGAATTTCGATAGTCACTATAGCAAAGATTGAAAAGATTGATGAAATATGACAACTTTTGATTAAAGTCGATGTAACTTTTAATTTTAATCGAATTTTTCTTAGAACATCTGAATAATCAATGCAACTCTCTTTAATTGTTTTCATAAATTAAAAGAAGATAAAAACCACATGAAAATTTTTATTAAGACAGAATAATTTGATTGAAATCTGCTCAATTAATGCCATTCAAGTTGAGTTTAATCGGATTTATCAATTTTTTTTCTATTTGTGTATTTCGTCTATTGCTAACTACGGACTACTTCAACTTTCAACCGCTATTGGAGTTTAATTATGAACGTTTTATTAAGTTTTAAACCCATGGTTAGGTACATACTAAAAATTCGGTAATGCACCTTCGACCTTCAGTTTTGTCTACAGATAAGTATCATGATCCTTTACGAATCCTGGGCGATTCAACTTCAAAAAATAGAAACTCAACATTTCGACAAACAAACATTTTTTTCAAATCAAAACTTGCAAGATATTCTATGGCTCATTAGGCTTATCTAGGAACGAAATTTTAGATCGAATTTACTTTAGTTGCATTTGCTGTAAATACCCAAAATGAGTCGAAAAGTCCGTACAGCAGCTATAATTCGACTCTACACATCTTTGAAAATGACGTAGTTTCGTAGTAAAACCAATTTATACTTAGGCGACAATTATGATATTCAATTCACTTTTTGATGAAATCTACTTTAAAACGAAGTGTTACTTGTCTGTCGATTAGAAATGTACATGTCGACGTTGCTACTACCGCATCGCCACCGCCACAGTTATAAATCCGACAATGAGAACTGTGATGAATCTGATGAATAGAATCTAAATGTGCTAATTTAGCATAGTAATGAAAGAGGCTTTCGCTAAAATCATCTTGGCAATGACAGATTCTCAGCTACAATGGACATCTATGTCGTTTACGTTTGATAACTTGTTGTTCTAATAAACACTAGAGAAACCGATCATAATCATAAACATCAATGATAAATTATTCATGTCATCAATAATAATCACATCGTATTTCACTCTCGTTTCATAAATAGATTAAAGATATATGTCAAGATTGATCGATTTCTACTATATTTGTAGCAGTTCAATTGAAAGCGATTAACATGTCAGTTTGAACTTGATTTGATTCGGTTAGTTTTAACTGTTAGTCGGCCACCCAAACTGTGACTGGTGTATGCACTTTTAAAAACAAACTTAATTTGTATAATAGAAAAAGTAATACAAATTATAGCATTATAAAGATATTTAAATAATACAAAAAGAACAAGATAAAAAGGAAAAACATAGACGATGCTAGAGAATACATTGTATTTCAAGTCGAAAAGTATTTTAAAGTACTTCGATATACATGAAATTACTTCTTCATACTTTGAACTACTTTTTGATTTGAAGTACGTTGTCTTTCTCTAGCTCATGACATAGTGAAGCTAATTCAAATAAGTCAAGATTCCCAAACGAAAAGAAAAAGGATTATAAAAGATTTGTTTTCAAAAAGGAAATTTGTTTCAATCAATTGTTATAGTGATTAATAATCGATTAAAATTAGTCTTTCGTTTTTAAATAGTAGATATCAATTTAAAATCAATTTAAAATCGTGAAGCTATGTCAAGTTCAGAATTAAAAGCTTCATTGACATTTTCATTATTAATAATAATTGATCCATTATTCTGTTTGCTATCATTTTCAATTGTTTGATTCATTGCTTCATATCGACCATATCGAGTTTCCTTTCTTGCTGGTCCCCAATCTTTATCTGGTTGACTCGCATATGTTAACATTCGTAAGTAATGCGGCATTTCAATCGACATCTTGAAAAACAAAGATCAATAATAAAAAAAAGCTGTCTATCTATTGTAGAAAACATTTCTTCCATATTTTTTCACCTAGTCCTCCACAAATCTAACAAGCAAGTAGTTCATCCATGAAAAACAGACATTCTTGAAATACGGCTTTTGATTGTATACTAATATGGTATGTGGCGCGAGGCATAGTGTGGATTTTTCCTAGACCAGTTTATTTGATATTTAATAAAACTTTATCGTCTCTCAGATGTTAATATAATCTTAAAATTTTTTAATACAAAAACTGTTAAATTATATATCATTCAATATTGATTCCAAATAGGCAGTAAATCTTCCATGTAAGTGTTTCTGTGCCGAGAAACACAAATTTCACTTTGAAAACCGAGGACTTTACAGAAAACCTACAGCTCAGCTGTAATCCTAGATGTCAACAGTACGAGAGAGTATGTGCTAAGGTGTCTATCACGGCTAGATCCAATTTGGTTGGTTCCGGATTCGAAAGCTTTGGAACCGAAGGACTCTAGTCATGAACTGTGGCGGAAGGAGATGAATATTTCTACTGTGAATACTTCAACATTCTTTTTAGATCGTATTTCACAAAATACGATGAAACTGCTATTACTTGACTGTCGTAACGATGTGTTGCTTTCCATGCTGTAATAAATTCATAGATCATAACACCTGGAATAAATATAATCGATGAACTAACCATAAGCCAACCGAGAACATTAGCATATGTTGAATATACATAGTTTCCTTCAGTTGGTGCTCGAAACTGTATTATAGATGAAAAGAAGACAATCTGAAGAAGAAAAAACAGCTTCATGCCATTATAAAAGGTAAACTTTTAGTTCTATTCTTACAAGAGTAATAATTGGACCTGAGATACACCAAGTTAAAAACCAATAAGGTTCAAGTGGTCGTTTATCCAGCATCATTCGAATATCTTCCATAAACTTATTAAAACCTATGTAAAAAAGAAATGAATATATTTTATACAATTCATTTGATATTCAACCATAAATATAAGCAATAATAATAAATTCAAAGAATCCACAAACAATGACTGAGAGATTTGCTGAGTATTCATTCATTAATGTCTACGTAAAATATATAGCAATACTCAATATTAGTCATAGCATAATAAATATACATACGAATAAATAAATCCCACCCTAGAAATACGAAACAAAAACGAATAAATAAAAACTTTCATGGTACTTTATTGTTCTATTTACCGGTGCACACATAGGAAGTGCTAATAAAAAACAAACTACACAATATCCAAGAATAATAAATGGTTTATAACGTCGTAGACTAGTAAACGTATCTAGTAAACCTGATATAGTTACATCAGAAAGTGCAAACTAAATATTTAAAATTAAATTCATCTTTAATTCATTTGTTAAAATTAATACTTGAGAATCAAGACCCAGTGTGAGCAACATAAAAAAAAATATCACCGCCCAAAATGGACCACCAGGCATAATTGATAATGCTTGTGGATAAGCAATAAAAGCTAGGCCTGGTCCAGCTTTAGCTACTTGATCAACAGGTAAACCTGTTTTATATGACATAAAACCAAGAATAGGAAAAACAGCAAAACCCGCAAATACCTATTATCTTTGCACTATATAAAAATTTATCTTATTTTATTAATCACTCACCGAAGTAAAACAATCACAAACTGTGACAATTATGCAATCTCTAGAAAGAAAGCAAGAAAAAAGAATTTGGTACAGGCAATAAAAGCAATATCTAACCTAAGATAATTGGACTTAAACTTATTGAAACTAGCATAACCAAGTATGGAGCCGAATCCTACTGACAAAGAAAAAGTAACTTGAGAAGCAGCTGCAATCCAAACCTAAACAAAAACGAACATCAATTCCCAGAATAATTATTTCCACAACAATATCACACATCAAATTCTCGAACTTTATTCCAGTTTGGTGTTAAATAAAATGAAATTCCATTTGCTGCACCTATTTAATAATACACACAATCATATAAATGTCTAATAAATAAATTCATTAACCTGGTAATGTTACACCACGAATAACCAAAGCAAAAATTACAACGTAAGGAAATAATGAAGTAAAATAAACTACCTAAAAAATAAATAGAATCATAACATTAAAATTTACGTAGCGTCTACCAAAAATAGTGGCGAAGGTATTTAAGTATCTTATGAAAAATTTTAAAGAAACTTTCTCTCCATATGATCCGATAACAAAAGCAATGCTCTACATTTCTGTAATGTTTGATAACTCTTTCACTAATATTATAATAATAAAATTTCGATAAGAGCTGTTTGTTATGATGAGCGACAATAATATTAGATGTCATATTGTCTTCGATATGTATCTTCTTCTTGACATTCCCTTTGTTCTGATGCTTAAACATCTAGACATTTTAGAGTATAGAGAAAGTAATTGTAGTAGAAAAAAAGAGAAGAAATAAAGAAACAATATCAGTGAGATTTTCCTAGATTATTCGACGTAATCAAACAAAATCTAAGTGGCCAATATTATTCCAAATCGTTGCATCGTGCTGCAAAATAAATTCATAAATTCTTGGAACAAAGGAAAATATACAAGAAAAGAACACTATAAATGGGTTCAACGAATGAAATTTGATCTGCCATAGGTGTTCATTGAAGAATTTATTTTACTGACATCCACGTTTACTTTACTATGGAGGTATCAACTATGTCCAAAATACGCTTCTTTTGTAGCGATGTGTTCCAGCGCTTTGATAAATACTGGTAGAGTTATAAACTGATAGATCGATCGATTGCGACGACTCAAATCTTTGTGTTTTTTCAAAAAATTTTCGTAATTTTGAGAAATTTTGCAATGAAAAATAAGAAAAACTATAATAGAGAACTTATTTGCATGAAATCAGACGGTAACATCTTCAAAAGACTAATTTAAAACGTTGGAAAACTTTAAAAATCAAATGTCTTTTCTTCTGTCGCAATGGCAGCGGATATGTCGATCGGCTTACATCTCTAAATACTGGTACCAGCGTGTCCTAACTATATTATGCCATCACATATCTTAAGAAATAGTTTTTATCGAAATTTTATTATTATAACATTTAAGGTTGTCAATAAAGAATAAAAATACCTTCACCACTATTTTGCATATGCTCTAAGTAGGTTCTCATTTACTTTGCCAGATGATTTAATGCCTTGAATAATACAAGCAGCAACAAGTATCCATGCTAAGAGTAAACACAGCGTAAGAGACCAATGTGGAGAACCCATTGCATCTAATGAATTACTTCGTCGTAAAACATAATTACTATTAACATATTTTTATTTTAGACTTAAAATAGAAAAAGCTAATACTTTAAGAATCTTACTCAAAATATTCTTCAGGTGGTGATGTAGGTAATGAACAATTGTTTAGTTGATTAGTGGGAAGACAAAGAAAATTTATCGTTGCATTCTTTGATGGATCTAAAACAATTAATATAATTTTATTAATTCTTTTTCATTTAAAATACAACCTGGATTTGAACAACTGTCTGTATTCCACCAATTTCCACAATCACTCCATGGAAGTTTTCGTCGAAATGAAGCAAAAAAATAAAATAGACACCAAGCAATAATTATATTGTAATAGATGGTAACAAGAAATGAATTAATTGCCATTGCCCAACCAAGTCCTATTATCAAAAAAATATCATTTATTTTCATATCAAGATAAAATATCTACATTACCTTTAAACATACGTGACATTTTAAAAGCTGCTGTTGCACCACGACTAGTAAATTGACCAAGTGATAGTTCAAGAAAATAAAGTGGTGTTCCAATAAGAAAATAAACACAAAAATACGGTATAAGAAAAGCACCTATTATATCAATAAAACATGTGCAATAGACAAGATGACTTTCAACTATTCTTACCACCACCATTTTTGAATGCTATACAAAAAGATGAACATCAGTATAGAATACTTGTAGTTATTACTTACCAATGTAAGGATATCTCCACACATTACCCAGACCTGAAATATCAAATAAAATAAGACTAAATAAATTAATATTCTTAATCCATACCAACAGAACAACCAACTAATGAAAGAATAAATTCAATTGGCCGATCCCATTCTTCTCTTTGTTCTTCTTTTTTAGTTGATTCTATCTCCTAAAAAATTCATTTATTGATGTTATATGAACAAAGAACAAAACAGTGAAGTTCATGTTTAACTACTTCAAATGGTTGTTGAAGAGTATTTCTTGATCGAATAAGCGCGCGTAACCGATTCAACATTGTCTGAAAAATAGACAAATGTCAATCAATTTACTTCTTTTTATATTGAATATTTGTAATCTTATCTCTTTCCTTCATTTTGTTTTTGTCATTAAAAGCATAGTTAAATAACACGTATGTCTGTAAAAGACATATTGTAATCAAAAACAGCACCAAGTTTGTATCTACAGATAGTTCACTGACATTAATAGGATAGACTGATGATTGTTTTATGATAAAAATTCTTACAATAAAATGCTGCTTAATATCATGTTGTTTTCTATAAAGTGCAAAGAAGATCAAATCACGATAGAGCACCGTGTAGGACGAGAACTATGATTCATTCAGCAAACTGAATTGTAACCTTTTATTTCAATGGACATAGATCGAATATTGAATTTATATATAGAGTTTTGTTGATTTTCTTTTAAAAAAATAGCGATAAAATGGTTACACTGCTTTTATAACAATAAATATGTATTTTAATTACTCTAAAACTATTCCAAACATCTATTTTATTGCAAAAACCTTTATTCTAGCCGACATATTTTTCATTAGATGAGTTTAATTGTAAATCAATTATTACAAAGCGTAAAGTAATAAATCATTTGGTGGGGTTTACTATTCTATACGCTCTTTTACAGTAATTTCAAACTATAACCAAACGCTATAGAATTAATCTCGAACAGCGTCTTGTTATTTACGTGCTTCATAGATTTGCAAAAGCTTAGTAATCTATAGGAAACAGTCTTTATGTAAACTTTTGATGCGAGGTTATAAATTAAATATGTGATGCCTATCGCTAAGGCTGTGAAATTATGTATTCTTTCGAAATTTAATTCAACTCTGAACTATTTCTCTATATTAGTCAAATCTGTTTAAGTGCATTTGTTAGCTATTTTAACATATTAGTGGAAAAAAAATCGTCATTTAGTTCATTGTTGGCTTATCATCAACTTATTATCGAATATATAGGTAATTAATCAAAAAAAGAATATACAAAAATAGATTTCTGCAAAAAAAATTCTTGAAATGTAAGAGTAGTGTTTAGAAGGAGGAACACCTGTTCTTATCATGGGTGAGATGTATTATTATTGATTATTAAAAGAATTATATAGTATAATCTCTCGCAATAAAAAGGATGAATAAGTTTCTTAAGTTTGTTCAGTAATAATAAGCATACTTATTTTGAGTATTGAAGACTTTAAAATTCAGACTTATGTCTAGAAACATATCAATTATCATACATTCGTAAAAGGTTATTTCTGCTGGTATCTTGCACTTAATATAAACTTTTATGTAACTTGTTATCGAATCATATACAGTAGAAAATATTAAAACAAAAAAACAAGGTATTGTGACACTAATTTTTAAATGATTAGCGCTATGTAAAGCAACTTTTCAAACAATTTCATTCCACCAAATTGGATAGCTTTCTTCGATCTGATTTTCATACTAACGCTAAGAAACCACTTTTGATTATCAAAAAATATGTAAAATCTTTCAAAACGAGAAGCTTTACAAAGTGTTTCATAAGTGAGTGTCGGACTTCTCTCAGAATTCTCTATGTCGAATAAAACGGCTGTAAAAGATTCGGTAGCAACACAAACGACTACGATTCAGATGATCGTTTACTTATTAATATAAGCAGCTGTTGTTTTTTTTTGTCTTTTTTTTACTAAATTATTCAACTCTTAAAACCTTCATTAGACACTCGGATAATGTATTATCGATAGTTGTCAATGAATTCTATACATTAGTGCAAAGTAAAACATGTTTGCATACTTCTATGAAATAGTATCTTAGCCGTCGAAGCAAGTTTCACCTTTTTTTATTCTACAAATATAAAACATCAATCACTTTTATATACACCAATCGATAGCTTTTATTGAAATCTATTCAACGCTATCATATGCGTCACTTCAAAAAAAGTGAAGTGACATGCTTCAAGATGATTAATATGATCTCGACTATGCAATTATCGAGCAGAAATGTGTATTCGTATATTTTCGCAATTCATCGTTTTTCTTATAGGTAAGCAGCATCATGCATGGTAGAACCTATTCTTTTGTAGTCAAGTTTTCCTGAAAACAAGTTTAAGCAAATCCTAATCCTGTTTTCATTGGCTTTGTTACGTTTTCATTCTCAAATACGATCTTTCAATAATTCTACAATACTTATATGCTATGTTTACTTATATCGATGCACGTGTTCCATTGATGAAACTAAATGCTTCATGAGAATAGAAAGTATTATGCGTTTACGCAAACAAGAATAAATGCGTTAGTCTACTACGCACGTATGACTTTTTTTTATCAATATCCGACCTGTATTCATATATCATATAGTACAGCATAATTTCATCGTTTCTTTTATCTTATTTTAAGAAAATCAAATTTAACATATATGTAACATGCTAAATCCGTAATTGTCTTCGATTTTAGACTATTCAATCTTTAGAGCGCTGTATATGTATGAGCGTTCGTGGGTGTGAGCACGGATGGGAATGTGGTTGTTTTCTTCACACGGAAATTCACACCCTAACGAATCGTACTTGACCCACACTCGTTTTTCGTTATTAATTCATTTGGCGATATTGCAATAGGCAAGCCACATCGTAGGTGAAAATGAACTAATTTGTGGGAGCGATGGGCAAGATAAACTCTATATTGTTACGTATTTAATACACCTATTGTATCGAAGTAACAAACAACAATAAAAATATCAACAGACAATACGTTTATGGATTCTATTTTCAATATTGGTTGTTGTCAAGAAAAGAGTCGTAATAAATGATGTCAATATGTGTGACACACAACTACAATATATACATTTGTGTATATAAGCTTCATTTTTATGTCATTTAAAGTTAGTTAAAAAGACTGATTATAAACTAAGTAACCAAGTTCATACTTCGATAAGAAAGAAAGACATCTACACCTCAAAATGATTGTTTTTTGTTTTTAATAAAAAAAAAGATTGTTGCAAAAGCTGTTTCTTTCATGAAATCTTATGAGATATTTGTTGCATCCTATGAGATGGAATGAGATTAGCCCATTCCACAGGAAGTTGTGCAACGTACATATATTTTTTAATAAAGAAAAATAACAGCAACATTCTTTTCATTCTATGAGTAAAGTAGCAAGGAAGACAAGTAGAAATGATTCATCTATCAACATGATTCAATGCAAAAACCAAATACGATACTTCGCTACGTGAGTAGTTTTGTCTGATGCTTCCTGAAATAAATATAAATGTTTCTAATCAACAAAAAACATATCGAATTCGATCAATACTTAGACTGATATTGCAACAGTAGTTAAAATCGAACAAGCGACGTAGCTTTATGAATTATGACTTTCTGAAAGATTTTCTGACCCTCATTATTATCCATCTTGAAATTTTTGGATACCTAAAAGTGCTAATAATAATAATTTAGTACCTGACTATGGTGTTCGATCTTTTACATTAGATGATAAATTATGCACGTCAACTCGATGCTTCGGTTATTGAACTAACCGTAAATACATTGGGTATACATGTACATAGATTATATCACAAATATTGTTTTCAAATAGTTCGACTCGTGCCTCAGTTCTATTCTAAATATGCAGATGCTTATCAAATAGTACTTTCACTATAAGTAATATTAATGTATGGCAATATTTGTGTCTCAATCTTCCTTTATAATTATAACGCTTTCTTTTTCTTTTTCGTTCTTTTGTTTATTATAAGAAAATCAAAAAGAACCTGTTTGAAAGCCATTACTGTCATGACAATGGAAAATGTGTACAAAAAGCTGCACACAAAGGATAGCAACTTGGTTGTTGTTAAATGTATGCATTATATATAATTCGAACGAGTTTATGTATTTAAAAATTACGATCGACTGCAAATAATACTCTTGAGAAGGTCGTGATTATTGACACTGCATCATGAAAAAAACTAGGTGAATATAAAGATAAAGTATATTTGCTTAACCTAAACTGCATTGCTTTTATTACTGAAAACGTGAAGAATGCTTTAAATTACCATTCTGTATTTCTAGATATTATCAATTCATTATTTTTTTTAATTAAATTATAGTGTTTTAGATGAAAAACTAGAAAACTTCAATGATCACTATACCACGAATTCAAAATATTGAATCATCTCGTGTCGTTCATGAACTTATTTCAAAACCATTAGGAACATATCTTATACGAGCTTCGACTAAGAATGATGACATAGTTTCACAAATTAAAACTCAATTAGAAACAAACTCTTGTCCTTATGTTGTTTTATCTGTGCGTGCCGATGAAACTTTGTATCCATCTCCAATAATGAATTATCGTTTACCATTGATTGGACCAAATGGTGAACACGATACTATAAAGATCTTGGAAGAATATAAACAAAATGAAAATAATTCTGAAATTGATGAATTACCAACATTAAAACAAGAATGCATTGTTACAGAAGGAGATACAAATTGGGAAATTAAACGAAATCTTTTTCAAAAATCTTATATCTATATCTATTCATCTGATGATGATAATAATGATATAGAAGGAAGTACAATATGTAATTTTCAAGATGGTAGTATGGCAATCGATGTATATAATAAACGTATGAAAAATGAAGAACAAAGTTTTCAACATGAATTTTCTATACTAAAAAACCTTTCTTATTTTCATATTGTTTCATTTTATGGTATCTGTTATGAATCAGATCAAATTAAATATTTAGTTTTTGCAAATAACGGAAAATCATTAAAATCATTATGTCCGATAGTTGAAGATACAAAAAGACTTTTGGTTAAAAAATTATCAATGATTGGATATCAAATAGCTTGTGGAATGATTTATTTAGAATATAAACATATTATTCATCGAGATTTACATTCTAGAAATATTCTTAGTGATAAAAATGATTATGTAAGAATTGCTGATTTTGGTCATGCTATTATAAAAGATGATGATGATGAGAGATTTCAACAATCAATAAAGAATTCAAAATTGAACTTTCAAACACGTCGTTTAGCACCTGAATGTTTATCATCGCCTCCTCAAGATGGACAACTCATGGATTCAATAGAAACTCTATTAACTAGATTCTCTTCGAAAAGTGATGTATGGGCATATGGACTTATATTTATAGAACTTATGATGAAAGAAAATAACGATGTATATCCATATTTACCGATCAAAAGTAATAATGATGATGAGATTATTCAAATTATTCAACATGTTAAATTAGAACGCATGATGCATAAGAAACCAGATAATTGTCCTAAAAGTATTTATGATATATTAGAAAAATGTTGGAGTTATAATCCTGAAGATCGTATTTCATTTTGGGATATACGAAATGAAATGATGAGAATCTTCAAATCACAAAATAATTAAACAAATAAATTCATCTGAAAATGAAAATCAATGCAATATCTGAAAATCATTCATGTAAATTATAAATTACTCGAATTTTCCTATTAAACATGAATTAAAACAAGTTTGACAATTAAATTTGTTCATCGAATAACTGCTCATATGATTGAAGTGTATATATGAATCATTTCTAGAATCAGGATAGTTTAGTTTCTAGGCGTCTCATTTTCTTGTGAATTTATTGTAAATTTAAATTGGATTTAAATCGATTTAAATTGACTTAAATGGGTTTAAATCCAAATCTCATGCATAAAATCCTTTTAAAACTCATGTAAATCCAATTTGAATGAGTGTAAATCGATTGAAATCCAATTTAAATTTAAAATAAATTTAAATTTTCATGATAAAGAAATTTAAATTCATTTTCAATTTAAGTTTTCCACAATTTAGTTTTGGATTTGATAAATTTTCGTAAATGTAAATTGAACATCCTTAATAGGTTCCGTTTCAGAGGTTTCAAGTCTTATATACTCGTGACATCTTTTGAATGTGAAAGGCTCTTCTTGAGATATTCTACTTCGATATATTTTTTACTCTATATTTTTCACTTCAATATTTTCGTATCTCTATACTTTCTTTTCTTTTTTATGTTTTTCTTTAATTGTCAGTTGTTTTGACTTTTTCTACTAATGATATATTAGCTTTTGAAGCAGTGTTTCTAATAGGAATAATATCCGATGCCAATTTGTAGTCCATGGTTTACCATTAGCTTTTCTACATTTCGTCAGCAAAAAAAAAAACAAAGTATGTTAGGCTTTTTGCTGTTGCCCGAGGTGCTTAAATGTTTTAAAAAAACCTGTTTTGAAGCTTTAAAAGAAAGGAAACATTAGTAATGGAGCCTAAAACTAATAAAACTTTTTCCAATACTAAATGTTAATTATGAAAGATATTTTATCTTTCTCTGTATTATTAAAAGACCGTAAGAAGTCAAAAAGTATGAATATGTAACAATAATGATGTTTTAATCTGATTTTCACTATCGCCATTGATCGAAGCTAGCAGCCCTGCCTATCGAAATCAAGTTATTAGAAAGGCCATCTTTTGCTGAGGTTATTTTCATATTGAAAAAAATTATCGGATATGAGAATATTGTTTTTTCGTATAGTTCAAGGTCGTCGCGGCTCTTTCATATAAAACAGTCTGTTTTATTATTATTGTCGGTCGACATACCCTTTGTAATTATCGAATATCTTTTTTTGATATCAAAACATTCATGCTCTATCTCATTATTGTTATTAATATCAAGGTTCAACTACTTGTAATTTATTTCTATTTGCTTTCATATATTATCTTTCGAAAGACAGTCAGAAGTGTTCATGTCTATATTTTATTGTATTAAGTATATAAAAATTGTATGTTGTTGTTTTTTCCTGCAAAGAAACCAAACATTTTATTCTGTTCGCATTTCTACGTTGTCATCTTTCGCTGAAATTTCTTTTGTTAGTAAAGCAAATTCATTGACGAAAGAAAAAGTATACTCTTTTGACGTCATTTGCTAATAGACAAACATTATTCATATGTGACTCATTCACATTTCTCAAATGTTGACTAAGAATATATCATGCCCATGAATCATTTCAATTGTGTAGAATAAATGATGCTTCCATTTTCATTATGCAACGGATTTTCAACAATGCCTTCTGATATTCGTAGCAATGATAATTATCAAGTATTACCAATCAATATTGAAAGGTCGACTCGATGTCGAATTAGACGAATGCGGGAAACGGATATTGACACAATAGTTAAAATTGAGCAGATCACTTGGCCTAATGAATCATGGTCTTTTGAACATTTTTTTGATTATCTTAATAATCCACTTTGGCATTGTTGGATACTTACAAGTACTACAAATGATTATTTAGTATTTGGATACGGTCTTCAATGTATAGACAAACATGTATCACATATAGCAAATTTATGTATTGATCCAAATCAGCGTGGTCGTGGTTTAGGTGGAATACTTTTAAATCATATGATAGATTATTCTCGTCGATTAGGTGCATCAATTGTTGAACTTGAAGTAAATACATCAAACATGCATGCATATAATTTATATTGTAAACATGGTTTTATTATAATTGAACTTCTAGAGCGATATTATTCGGACAGTACAGACGCATATCGTATGCAGCTGACTATAAATAGAATTTATTAGAAACTTCGAAGTATATCTTGTGCCTTTTTTGTACTTGTTATTACATTTTATTCATCGTGTTTCTTCTCGGATTTTAAGCTGCTCTTTTTTATTTTTCGCCGAAAAGCCAATGTCATTATTCTTCAAGAACAGTCGACGGTAGGAAAGAAAAAATGTCGATGAAAAATGTGTTTTTTTTCTCTCGCGTAAAAGGATACTATTTTCTAAGAGAATGAAACCAGACGATCGTATTGAGTTAAAACGAAAACATGCGTTTTTCATAGGAATAAGAGTCTAAGCAAACTCTATGACACGAAAATTTCAATATGCTCCATGAATTTTCGATGATAAAAGACTAAACAAATAAACGCCATACTTCTTGTAAGTGTATTGACGTTTTACGGGAAACAGAACCAGACAAAATTCTCTTTCGGCGACGTCAACGCTTGAAAATGATAGAATTTCGCCGAACAACGTAACAACATATTTTATCATGAAAAATAAGCTATTTTTAGCGATGATTTTTTTTCTTCTGTATCATAATACTATGCATCTAGTTGGAGACATTTCATTGTAGATATTACTTTTCTTTTCGCATCCATGCGCAATTTACCAACAATTCAAAAGGTATCGCCAGCCTATGTTATTAAAGCTTTAGTGCCACAACCATATGGCACATATATTGTTCGGTATCAAACAGAGAACGATGAAATACTTTCATCTATTCAAATAAATAATCAATCAACAACACCTCTGAGAAGAAATCGTTATGTTGTATTATCAGTACGTGTCGATGAAGCTTCATATAAATGTCTAGTAATGAATTATCGTTTATCATTAATGGGATCGAATGGTCAAGAAAATCTTGCACAATTATTAGAACAATATAATCCAGAACGTAATCAACTAGAAAAGTATACTCCATTAACACATGAATTAATTCTTTCAAACGAAGATCCAACTTGGATCTTAGATTCAAAAGACTTCCATCATATTAATTTTAATAATGATCGTTTTAGTGGTAAAAATAATAATGGAATATCTGACGCTATTTGGCAAAGACCTAATCAAGATGATATTAAAATATTTATTAAACGTTTTACAAAAGATAGTCCTTACTATGAAAATGAACTGAATTTACTCAAGCAACTTTGTTTTTTTTCTATTATTTCACTATTCGGACATTATTCTGATCATCAAAATAATTTTTTAGTGTTTGCACATGGTGGAAGGTCACTTATATCAATTTGTCCATTACGAGCTCGAACAATAGTATCAAAAACGTGTCGTATTATAAATATTGCTTTTCAAATAGCTAATGCAATGATCTATCTTGAAAAGAAAAATATTGTTCATCGTGATTTAACAGCAAGTAATGTTCTTATTGATTCTTATGGTTATATTCGAATAGCTGATTTTGGTCATGCAATACAAAAAGAAGAAGGAAAAAATAATCTTTCACGCGCCATTACAAGTAGTGGTGAATATAGATTTCAAGTTCGTTTTCTTGCTCCTGAATGTATACCAAAATCAACGCAATCTCAAACTAATCAACCTACTGATCAACTTCGCAGACAAATCTATGCTAGCTTTTCATCAAAAAGTGATGTTTGGGCATTTGGTATTTTAATTACTCAACTTATGCTTAAAAATCCTTTAAAACCATATCCTCTTATAGACAATGATCGAGATGTATCACGTCGAGTTGCAATCAATCGTGAAGTACATCCAAAACCCGATGGATGTGATATTGATATTTATTTAATTCTTCAACAATGTTGGGCTTATGAACCCATAAATCGTATATCATTTCCTGAAATTCGAGAGAAAATGAGAATGTTATCATCAATTTTTGGTTAATTAAGACTTGTATTTATTTTACACTGTGATTAAGATGACAAATGAGATCTAGCTTACTTTTGTCTCCGAGTTTTTCAGATGAACGAATAATTTTTACAAAAAAAAAAGTACGTCGGTAAGCGGATTATATTTTTTTCACGATATAATCATTTTATGTCTTTTTTGTCTTTTACGTAGATCAGCATATGTCTTTCACTTAAAAAAAGTTTTTTTTAACAATCACAAAATCTCTAAGAGTACTAAGTATAATTGTTGTGCATTTTCTTAATAAATATCTTTGCATATATGTATACATAGTTTCTATTCTTTTATGATCTATTGCATTTTATATTTTGTTAGCAGCGTGTTTGAATTTGTTATCAAGGAAGTGTGTATAATTAATTTGAATACGCTAGTTAAGAGAAAGTCTTTATAGTATTTACTTTTCAATTTAATACGTCAAATGCTTGACTCATAAGTTTTGCCTAAATCAAATATTTATTTATGGGAGCGTTCGTTTTAAGACTATCATTTTGTACCCTGGATATTATAAATTTTCCACGTAATAAAAAGTGATAAACAATCAACTAAACCCCTCCGTCATAAAAAAAATCTCTTTGAACAAGCGAGGCGCCGAACGTTATAAAAGATCTTCGCCGTCCTACCCTTTAATCGAATTGACGGAAAACATCAAAAAGGAAAATATCGAATAGTGAAAAGGTCGAAAAGACAAACATAGAAGAAAAAATAGTGAAAGGGATAACATCGAAAGGAAAACATCGGGAAAAACCTCAAAATAATGCGGTTGAATAAATAGATGTCGGTGACACGACAGCTGAGCCTCCGACATTTGATCCTCGACAGCTGAGCCTATACATTTGAGCCTTAGACATTTGAATCTGTTGCCTTTTAAGCCTTGGACAGCTGAGCCTGTTTTCTTTTGAGCTTCTTGCCATTTTAAGTCAAACAATTAACAAAATGAAGGATTTATTACAACTAGAGTGTGGGATGTGGGTGTAAGTGTGCGGTATGGTTGTGATGTGGGTGTGAGTGTGGGGTACGGGTGTGGGAGACGGGTGTGATGTAAGTGTGGGGTACGGGTGTGATGTGAATGTGGGTGGAGTGTGCATGTTAGGTATGAGGTATGGGTGTGAGGGTGGGGGTGGGGGTGGGGGATGTAGGTGTTGTTCTTTCTTTCACTCGCTCATACCCACACCCGCACCCCCATTCACCCACCCACCCACAACCCCCACTCCCATACCCACAATCATTTCGACAGTACTTATTCTGAAGGTTTCAAATATACTCACATGGAAGGTTCAGTCACTTGGCAAGACTTGCCTGCAAGAGGCTCAACAGTCAAGAAGCTCAAATGTCAAAGACTCAAATATTAGAAGGCTTAGATGTCCGTTTTTCAAATGTGTAGGCTCAATTGTCGAGGCTCAAATATTGAAGACTCAACTGTCTATGTACCATATATGTCTCTGGGTGTGGATATGTGCGAGAGGGGGAGGGGGGGGGGGGGAGGGGAGTATGGATGTGGGTGTGGGACTGTTGGTATGCTAATAATCCAACCACACTCAAAATTACACCGGCGCACACCCCTGATAGGTTTTTTTCTACATTTTTAAACAAAATGTCTTAGTATTACGCCTGAAGCAGAAAAATTTCGTTTTCGATAGTTTCCTGTCTCATGTTTACCCTGTTCGACATTCTGCCTTTCGCTATTTTAATCTTGTACATTTTTCTTTTCGACCTTTCGCTATTTTTTCGTTCGACGTTTTCTGCCAAACCCTTCCATTGCGGAGACGGAGAACTGGTCTGTTTAAAAGAGATAAATCCTTCCATTTATAGCTTGACTGATATAGAGTTTCACGAACTATGTCAAGCTGCCACACATTCTATAATCTATCTTTGATAAAACTTTCAGCACGAATGCTTGAATTATTGTCGATGATGGAACCTTTCATATTGATGAGCTATCAGAATTTATGTAAACCAGTGGATTTATCTCTTGGTATATACAATAAATTTCAACTATATCAAAAGAAAACTATAATTCTAAAGAGTCAGTCTCTCCTATCGACTGGGCCTCCACTCTAAGTGCCGATCTCGTGATCACCTTCAACTTTATTGGTTTCGTTTGAAGAACAGAAATTATAGAAAAACTCTGAAAAACTAAATTCTGGAAGCGGCTAAATATCAAATGAATTGATAGAGTATTATACGAGATGAGAATCGAAATTTTTTCACATAGATTCGTTTAAAAATTATTTATAGGTTTAATCTTTATTCTCATCGTTCAACTCTCCTTTCGTCTCATTTCAATATCGAAAATATTTTATTCGATTTAGCTGAGTAGGCCAGTCTTAAACTTTTAATCAACAGGTCATTTATTCGCTGTGTTGTTGCAATGGACTCACAGTGAAGTTTAGATAAGACCACCAGTCGGCAAGATCATCCTATTCGTTACTCAACTTTGTATTTTATCATGACAAAAAACAAATATTCTGTTGAAATTTTGCATTATTAGTCATATTACAAATAGGGTGAATGCCTTGAAATTATTATATCTTGGTCTGTCCGCATTACGGATACCTCATATTTTCAATTGGTTGGTTTGATAGCGAGAATGATAACTTGGCTCAAATAAGTTCTATCTTATAGCGTTACAGCACAAGGGATTCTCTCATGAGTCATTACATAAATATCGTTGGACATGAGTATGAAAATTATATGCTTATCTTATCGCTTCTTTTTACTTCTGTTTACAATTTTTGCTATATCTGAAGAAAGTAAAAAACAACCAAATGAAATGTTAATCTATTCTGAAAGTTTGAAAGAAGGATCATAGATAAGTATGCTTTTCAATAGTTTTCGAATAGTATTTAACATATTTCAATCAGAAAAAAAAGTATAATGTAATTAATAATTCATAAAATATTTAAAATTAAAATCAAACGAATTAACCGATTTATATGTATTTCAAAATTTTTTCTATTCGTCGAAGTTTTGTTATCTCGAAAAACTCATTTGAAGTCCTCCTTAGGGCTCAGTGAAAAAATTAATTTAATCGAAACACTACATTTATTGTTTAGTTAATTGTCATTTTGCCTTCTAGTATAATACTTTGCAAGTACAAAATTCGGCATTCATTGTTCCAATGGTTTTCTAATTAAATTAATCTCTTTGACTGAATCCTGATGGAAATTTCAGTCGAATTTAGCTTGAAAAAACTTTAACAAAGAGAAAATTTTGAAAGACATATCAGTCAACTTTTGTTTTGGGCTGATTCTAAATATGTCATTGGTTTTGATTCCAATCATATATTTTATCTGATTGATATTTGTTAAATACTATTCAAAAATATGGAAAAAAACTAGTGTCTAAATGAAATTCAATTTCTCTTATTTAACAAAATCAACTTTAAAAACTATCGAAAAGTATACAGTTTTGGTGCTCTTTGTGATAGCTTTCAGAATCAATGAAAACTTCATATGAATTTTTTCTCTTGGTCGAAACATACGAAAAAAACAATAAGCAGAAGTAAATAAAAGCAATACAATAAGCATTTAATTGTTATGTTCGTCTCGAACAATATTTATACAATTATTCAGCAACACTTAAACCATTTGTACAAAGGTTTTGGTTAAAGATCAATCATACAATGTGTTCACACTAAAATAAAATATCTCATAACCTATTGATTAGTCATTGATTCACCATCTTGTTAAGTGTGTAGAACTACTTACTAGCGACTAGATTGACTATATTGAACTTATACATTTTTTGCATATTTTTTAATTCTAGATTAGTCATTCTTCAAGAACACCTTGACAAATTGATCGGTGTTTAAGAATGGCCTACCTCAAAACAAGTTCATCGAAATCAAATCAATATGAATTGGCTAGATCTTATTGTCTTCGGTTCTAAGAATCGTTATAACTAAGTCCAATTAAGATCAAAAAATAGTTATTAGTTTTCGATTATATAGCAAAAAATTTACACATATTCTGAAGAATAGACTTAAGCCACAATATTATGTTAGTATGTAGTTGATTGACGTTATTTCCAGTTCGAAATGCCTTGATATGGGCGAATTCGCACGGCTTATTTTTTGACATATGAATCTTCACATTTAGAATCATAAAATAAATATCAGTATTTTTTACAGTGTTTTCTTGTGAAATTTTGCATGGGACAAGACAGGAATGGAAGGAAATTGAAGTTGACTTCGTATGTCTTCCTTCTTATCACTACAAACAGATAATAATATATAATTATAGAGAGAAGTATGTAGCTGGTAGTTTAATTTATGTTGATTGACATATTATCGTACAATTCAAAGAGATTCAAGCGAAAACTAAACTTTGGAAGAGACAATTGATTAAATCAAGACTTGAAAAGTCAAAGATTTTGTATACATTGTACGTTATTCAGAATGTCCATAGTACTACTTAAGGAAATATTCGAGTGTAACGTTATTTTAGATGCATAGAAATCTGTCATTCTGTTATTTTAACATAACGAAATTAATAGTTCGTGTAGAAAAAAAGACTGCTTTTATGTAGAAACTTTCAGAATAGAGCGCTGCTCCACATGACGTGGTCTTCTGTCGAAGCAAAAAATAAATTACTATCTAGTTTAGATTACGAAAACATTACTCTTCATCGCATTATAGTATTAGTTAAATGAGTCAGCAATTTACTTTTGTAGTTCTCTTTTTGAAGTTACTTTTCTAATCTGAATTATCCAAGCATTTATAGTATTCGTTTACGTAAAAAATCAAGACCTATACTCTTCTATTTGAAAGGCATAAATATAGAACATGTTATTCCACATCATTTCACACTTTAATATCTACTGTTATCAGTAGTGGGAGAAGTACTGACTGATTAGTTGATCCGGTAACTAGTTTTGTTCGAATCTCTTCATCAAAATCAATCACTTCGGAATTTGAGTAGGTTTAGCGTCTGTTTGAAGTAAAAATAAAACTTGCAGAAATAGATTGACAAAAAATTCTTTCAATCTATAGTCTAATTAGTTCTACTTGATAGGATACGAGTTTAACGGTTAGAAAACTAGATCTTGCATATACCTAACATAAATGACAAAAACAATTAGTAATAAAACAAGAACTATTGAAGATTCGTACCAGATCAACCACTATCAAAACTGTGACGGATCCATACTTGATCATGATCTGTAATCATTTGTTGCTTCATATATTAGAATCAAACAAGTAATCAAATCACCAAATAATTCATTCAACAAAAAAAAGACGAACTATAGAAATAGGAGCAAAATATAAAAAACCAAATTCAATGACACATTAAAAAAAGACAAAGAGAGATTTTTAATGAAATTCGAATTTTTATTTTCGATTTGATGTTCGTTTCGTTTTCGATTGTGTTGCATTCGATGATGCTTGAGATGGTGTATTTTGTTTTGATGCTCCAGTAGTACGTTTTGTTTTATTTGCTGATTTATTTAATGAATTTAATGAAGCTAAAAAAAATACAAAGAAGAAATATAAGCAGTCCTTGAAATAAAAAATTTTGTTTTTTTTCATTTAATTGAATTTTACTTGTTAATATTGTATATATTTTTTGATCAATTTGATCAAGATTAAAATTTGGTATATAACGTTTTTCACCTGCTGCTATATCATCTAAATATTTAATTTAGATTTTATAAATAAAAAAAAATTTTTTTTAGTAAAAATATTTCATTTTTACTTTCAACTTTAAGTACGTAGTATGTACTTCTTCCGGTAAGATATTGTGAAGCATATTCATCACCGTGTGCATGTAATTCTTTTAATTTTCCTTCATTATCCATAAGATCAATTACTTCTGTAAAAGATAGAAATAATTTTATTTAAATACTTGACAAAAAAATAAGTAACAAATGTTCTTTTTACCATCTTGTTGGACACCAACCATTGGTTTTATATGATCTAATAAACGATGACATGAAGCATAACTATTCAGAAGTAGTTGTTGATTTTCTACATTAAAAAACGCGTTAAATAAAATCTCAAATTAAAAAAATGAATTAATAATAATATATTACCGCCATAAATAAGCCTAATAAATGTACAAGTTTCTGAGATAATTTGTTTTTTATTATCTGTTGTTTTTACTGCTGAAATGGAACTAATGAAGGTATTTTGTCTAGATATTTCCATGTTTAGTTCACTTGCCTGTCATTTTTTTTCTCGATCCATAAAAATGAGATTTCTATTCTATTATTCTTATGCACTTTAAAAACTTGTTCCTTTTTTTTTGTACTGTTTGCAAACCATTTTCTTTCTTTTACATGTCTTTAAGGTATATACGCTTCAATGTCATACTTCTTCGTACAGTTAATGGATTTACTGCTTGAAGACATAAACACAGGTACACACATACGCACACTTCTTTTTCTCGTTTTTTAATTTCTATTATTATGATAACATACCTTTTGATAATGATGAAGTTGAATAGATGACTGTGATCAATGGATTGAAGAATGTGGATGTTGAAGAGAAAGATTCGTTTAAATTTGATGGTTCAGCTATTGAAAAGCTTTGATTTAGTGATAGTGAACCATTATATATTTGAGATTGATAATGAACACGGCGTGAAACTGGTGAGACCACAGATGCCATTAGACAAACAAAAACTAGTAATAATCTCTTACGAAAAGAACTTTTGTAATCCGATCGTTGTGATTGAATTCCGAACAAAAACAGTATTTCTTTTGTCGTTATGAATTAAAATGAAACCACAATTTACTGTTGTCATAACAGAATCAACTAAGAAAAAAATCAAGCAAATAATCTTTTCTTTTTCTTCATCATCCACTTGACATTGTTTTTTCTGCACGATGAAAGAACTGTAATAATAATTCATGTTCTTCATTTCAAAATTAACTAGTGAATAAATTTATTTCGTTACATCAAAAAGAAAAAAAGAAAAGAAAAGAAGAAAAAAAAACAAGACAATGATTATGACAAGTCTGACATTTGAATAGATACGAGAAGAATACAAAAACAAAACAAAAATAATAATAATAATAATTAATCTGACATTATTATTTTGTAGACGTAACTAAAAGACAAGCACAGATAATTGTTGTTTAACAAACAAAAAAAAATACTGCATTGAAAAGATTTAATCATCTTCATCTTCAATTTCCTGAAAATAGAAAAAAAAAGTTTTTTTTTTTTTTTTGTATTTTATTTAAAGAGAATCTATGTACATGATCAACTTCCATTTGTTCATTATCTGTTGCTGTCATTGATAATTGTTGTTGTTGAAAATAACTATTTAAAAAAAAGTAATAAATAAACAAATAATCAATTTTATTTTGAAATATTTCATTTACTAATTTTCTAATTGTACAATAAATTTTCTAACAAGTAGACGTTCACGTAAAGGATTTTCTGTTCGTCGTTGTCGAACACCTATTTTATTCGTACGATAAATGTTTTATTTATTTTTAAATATTTAATTAAACTTACTAAATGTTGGCATTCGTAATTTTTGATAAGATAAAAAAATCATCATTGCACTTTCTTGATCCATTTGAAATTTAAAAGAAAAACTCTTAAGTCTAAACAAGGTCAAATTGAAACAAATAACTTTGATTGAAAGATAATATATAATAATGACGTTTATTGTCATTTAGTATTTTAATTAGAATTTATCTTTATTTACATAAAAATGAAAATAAAAAAAAAGAATGTAAAAAAATTTTCGAATTGTTCAAATTTAAAATATATTTTCTTTTTTTTTTTAAAGTTGACTAGATGTCGTTAGTTGATGAGTATTAAATATCAAAGAACAAAAGAAAAAGAGAAAAAAAAAGTAGCTGTAAACAAAACACCTATCCGTGTCAATGGAATTGAAAACAGTTCTGTTTTCTTTTATATAATTTAGATCTTTGATTTTTTTTTCTTCAATTGGTAGAATAAAAATTTTCTTCAGAGAAAAATTATCAGGTGCATTGAGAGGCATGGACTGTCTAATTCACTCTATGATTTATATATGTAAATTCTTGATGATGAAAGTACTTCATAAAATATTGATATAGTATGATGATCAAATTCTTTTTGACATTGCATATAATAAGAGTACAGTGGTCTTTTTTCTTTATTTTTTATCTTATAAAGATTTGTAATATTAAAATTTGATATTTTTTAGTTTGATAAAAATAAAAGAAGATTGTTCATGTAAAATATATGGCTTCTAATGAACGAGCTAAACGAGAGTAAGTCTGACAAACAAAAACCAAAATAAGCTCTTAAAAATGATTGTTGATTATATTTTTAATACTTTTAGTCCAACAGATCGAAATCTTTTGGGCAAAATTCTAAATGATTTAGAACGCAGTGATAAAACTGATAATCAACGATTAGAAGATAAAGCATTAGATGATTTTCAGTAATCTATTTTATTATTTATATGTATAAATAATTTGAATTCTTTTGTTTTTTTAATATTTAGATCAAAATTTAGTAGTAAAGCAAAATTTTCAAGTAATTCTGAACATAAACAATTCCTTAATGTATGTTATAGTTAGTAACATGCAATAAGTATTTTATTTTATTCTTTTCTTTGTTTTTCCTTAGATTCTACGTTTTATTATACAGAAAAAATTACTTAATCCGTAAGTATTCTATACAAAGCAAAAAAAAGGATATTGAAAATGACATAAATAGAGATTTTTTAAAAATGATTTTCTGTATACAATAGAAAAAAAGCTTACAGCTAAACTATGATTTTCTATCATCAGTTTGATAAATATTTATTAAAGACTTCTTATCTAAATAAAACTAAAGATTGCTTAAAAAAACCTTGATATATTACATATATATGATTACGATTTCAATGAGACTTAGAAAAGCATATAATGGTTGAGTCTCACCGAAATTCTTTTTGAAATGGTTGACATTTAATTGTGAATACAACATATTTTTGAGTACCTCTCAGTGCTCAGAAGTTTTAATCAAAATAAAAGCTTTCTTCTCATCATACTGAATATTAAAAACAGCATGATTCACGTAATTCAACTCTTCTCTACACAATTCAATAATTCCAAAATTTTCAAAGGAGACTTATGAGTCCATTTGAGTATGTGACATTGTTTCAATCAAAGAAAACCTTCATTCTTTCATAATTGAGTCGAACATTCGTCCTCCGTTTTTTTACTAGTAGAAACGTCGAGTTAGGTGAGTACTAAATGTACCAAGAGGTAAGATTCATTTATATGTCGTATGGAGTTGTAAAACGAACTTACCCAATACAATTAAAGTATGGATATGAAGAGACTTGTCTTATTCTGACTAGATAACAGACTGCACATCACCACAAGTCCAGATTAGTCTGACTGATTACTAGTTTCATCGAGTCTCAATTTCAATAGTATCGGTTTGATCGAATACTATTCCAGATGGAGCTGGTACATACTTAAAGACGAATAACAGTATCCATTGACCTGGACCATTGAAAATTCTTGCTTATTTGCACATACTTGCTGCTTCAAACCAATGCTATGCTTAGAAGTTTACAATTTTTCTAAGACTTTACTGCCAAACAATTAGAGCGATTCTCGCATTACTTATATTTCCAAATGTGTTCAGAATCTCTTCTCGAAAAAATTGTTCATGCTATTTCTGCGAAACACTATTGATCTTCTTATATATTGTAAATCAAAGGATCCTAAAACGTTAGTTCGCCTTGGCACTTCTAACGTACTGATATATCCGTGGTGAAAGATCTTATTCGTTATAAGTTACAATAAGAAAGAGGGTCAAAGACAGATATCTTAAATTCAATCTTCTTTCATAATAATCTTACAGAGGACAAAAATAAAAACCACCACGACTCGGCTTACTCCACAACAGACGACCGGTCATAATCCTATTTATCTCACAACGATGTTGTCTTCCAGAGAAAGGCAAAAACGGTGTTTCAAAATTCGGTTTCTGTCTACAGTTAGCATGAAGCTGTAAAAAATTGGCAGAAAGTATAAAGAGTTTTCGCAAAAAAATTGGAAATTATGGGAAGAAAGCTCTCGTAATTGAGAACTATGGACTGTAGTTTCGTGACTAACGAAGGAAGATTTTGGTCGAGTAATACTTTGAGAATATTTTAAGATTCATTAGACCTATCTATTGGCAAACTTCTGGTTTGAAACTCAGTTATTCAGGTTTCTAAGGTGTAACTAAGAATAGGTCAAATGTTCAGTATACCGTTCATAATTCGGCGCCAAAGAGTAATAGAAACGAACCCTTTTAGACTTTTATTAGTCTTGCTAAAACCTGTCTGTGAGTTCAATTGAGCTCAAATGATAGGTGTCCAAGGTATGATGATTTGTTGTTAAGGTTATCTACTAAGTCTATGGAAAGTGAGAGAGAGAGAGAAAGTGTTTAATCTTATGTTTCAACACTCCATTCAAATCGTCTTTCACAAAAAAAAAACTATGTTTTAATTTTTTTTCCTTTAGTACGAATAAACTCTGTTCATTATCAATATTTTATTGTTTGCGGATATTATTACGTGATCCTGAATATCAACTTGTTTTTATTCAAGAAAATGGAATGATCGGTTTAAAAATTGTACATTTCTTAAAACTATTTTGCAAATCTTATTTGACATTATTTATGTATTTTAGCAAATGGATTTATATCTCAATATTCATTCCATAGATCAATGTGATGATAATAATAATAATAATAATAATAATAATAATGAATCAACATATACTGCATGTAAAGTACTTGTCCATATGCTTAGTAAGTCAATAAAATAAGATAGAAGAAAAAAACAATTTATTCTATTCGTTATTTTTTCTTTTTAATAAAAAAAGATATTCTTCTTAAATTAATAATGCATACACCTAATCATATTGAACGAGAATATATTATATCAAGTGAAATAATTGAATCAATAACACGTCTTTTAAATAATACTCAAGATTTAATAGTTTTACAAATTATATTAAGATTATTAATGAATATGATTGATCAAACGTAAGAATTTATTCATATAAATTTTGTGTTGATTTTTATTTTTAATTTTATCAAGAGAATTGTATATTAAAGAAATTATTAAATTAGAAACAATTGATAGTTTATTACAAATACTTTTATATAAAGATCTTGAAATAAAACAGTATGTAAAAATGAATTTAACTTCTTGGTACAGCATATTATTTAAATGCATAATAAAATATTTTAAGACTTTCTTTACAACTTATGGCAAATTTTCTTGGTCATCCAGAAGGACGAGAATGTATTCCACGTATACCAAATGATTTTCTTGATGCTTTTACTAGGTAGAAAAAACTTAGTAGAAGTTATTCAAATATATCAATAGAATATTCTTTTTATTTAAATAAAGTCATTTAAGTCATAATAATGTTAAAGTTCTTGATCATGCTATTTGGTGTTTAACTCACTGTGCTGAAAATGAAGATAATCGCAGACGAATTCGTCTAACTGGAGCCATCCCATTATTATTATCACTTCTTGAGAATGGGTAAATAGTTTGATTTTTATGAAAAAATTCTTTATATATATATAATTGTGTTTTAGAAATCGTTTTTTTGATTTTTCATTACCATCAATCAATATTAATCAACGACAAACTGGACAAAATTCAAAGAAACGTACACGAGATGAAACAGAAGTAAATAAAAAATAACACAATAAATAAAATGGAGTTTTAAACATTTGAATAACAAAGAAAAAAACTGACTTCGGTGCATCCCGATCAGATTAGAGATCGAGTATAGAGCTTTGCAGGATAAGACTAAGGTAAAAATGTTTTTGTTAGAATATATAGTGCAAAAATAACTCACTCTACACATGGCTGGTCGATGGAATCACAGGAATTACGTCTTTGTTTTTCATAGATTAGAACTGTACAATGAATATTGTCTTTAGAATATTGATAAATATCAAATTACATTCTTTGTAATTATCCGCAATGTTTGAAGAGATTGATTTTTAGACATCTGTGGACTTTCTGTGATAAGAATATGACTCTAAAACATGTTCAAACAAAGCAGAGTTGTATAACATGTATGCTTTATATTTAAATAAACAGTACCAAACTTAATGATTTCGTATGTTTTTAGACATTTATCGAAATGTCATTATTGAAATGCTTTGAGGTCTATTACAGTTTTCGAAAATACATGTTGAAATCTTAAATACCATATACTCAAGACTTCTGAAGAGCTAAACAAGTTCGAATCTTTGATTTAAAATTAGTACAATACAAAGTTACTACGGTGGATTTAGATTAGTTCTGCAATCCTCGTATTTGAATTGAAGAGATCGTATAAGAGTTCCGTCTCCATAAATCTGAACGCTAAAAATTTCTAGCCTACCAAAACCTGCCATGTTATATTCATATCGATGTTCGAGTCCAACTTGGATCGAATTACAATTAGTTGACCGATATCGAGCTTCACATAAGACAAAGAACAATAATAATTTTGTTCTTTTCAATTTCTATGAAGCTGGTATAGATTTACCAAAGTGATCCATGTCAAACATTGAAACAATAACTTCCAAAAAATATGAATTACAGTTTAAAAACTTGATTTAATATTAATTTTCAGGCAATATCACGTCGTGATCAATTATTTGATATGGAATCTGCATGTTGTACTTGTCTAGTTGAACTTTCATATGATTATACAAATGGCCAAACAATAATTGAACAAAACGGTATATACATATTAGCAATATTACTTTTTCCTGAAAATGAAGATTATCAACGTTTAGAAAAATTTCATCATCTTCAAGTAATTTATTTCAGAAGAATCTATAAGATTTTGTTTTCGTTTTTATTTCATAGCGTAATATATTTCGAACGTTACGATATTTATTTTCATTAAATAAAAATCGTGATCAATTTAGACGATTATTACCAACACAAATATTTGAATTATTTCTTAGTATTGGAAATTTTCAACGTGATCTTAATATATATAAACCTACAGCAGATGCTTGGAATTTAATTTCAATTGATGATTTAACAAAGATCAAACTTGAACGTCTTCAAACACTTAATCCAAAACAAGAACCAACTAGATATATACGTGATTATGGTGTTTATGAATGTCTTGGTTCAGGAGCATTTGGTTCTGTTTATCGTGTAGCTCGTCGTGGAACAACAATGATGTATGCACTTAAAGAGGTTTAATCAACAAAAATTGAATTCTGTTTTTTGTCTGTTATACGATAATTCATTTGTTTAATCTTTAGATTGACAATCGTTCATTAAAAACTGATAGCGATCGTAGTTTAGGACAAAAAATAAATGAAGTGAAAATAATTCGTGAAGAACTTCGTCATCCAAATATTGTTAGTTATTATAGAATATTTGCTGAAAGTAACATAATAAAAGAAAAGGTTTTTTTTCTTTTTTCTTTTTTAATTAAATGTTTAATCCATAGATGATAAATTATATATTGTTATGGAATTAATAGCTGGATCATCATTACAAGATTATTTATCATTATTAAAAGAAACAAATCGAACAATGATTGAAGATAATATATGGAAAGTTTTTATTCAACTTATACTTGCATTAAGATATTTACATAAAGAAAAAGGAATTGTTCATCGAGATTTAACTGCTAATAATATTATGTTAGATGATGAATATAGAGTTAAAATTAGTATGTATTCCTATATTTTTCATGTTTGTATAGATGTAGTATAGATAGTATTAACGCAAATTGTTTTTCCTTAAGATTAAAATTGAAATATATATGGTAGTATCCAATTTCACGAGGAAACGTTCTTAATTGTGACTCGTCAATCGTACTAATACTTTCTCAATAATTAGGCTTCGACCAAACTAGAAAAAGTTTATAACAAGTCATCCGTATGTCCAATCTTTCCTAAGTTATAACAATTTTACCAAACTTTTCATCTTTGGTAAGGTATCCGTGCAACAATCGAATCCGAAAATGTCAAACTAAGATTTTGTCCATAGATAGATCTTGTGGATGTTATAATTTTTTGAAAAATTTCTGCCTAAAGATACGTGTTTTTCTTGAGAGATTGAACATCCAAAAATCACTATGTGTCCCAAGGAAAGGTAAGAAAGTCCACTTTTATCTCAACATTCAATATCTGAAAAACAAATACTTTGCCAAAGATAAAAAACTTAGTAGAATTGTTATAACTTGGCAAGGATACTGCATGGGAACAATCTTTTAGAGATTTGTATTCGCGTGAGGTCTTATTTGTGAACAAAATATTAGTTCAATTGATGAGTCACACTTGAAGACTTTCTTTCATTAGACTAATCTAGGATCTCACTTTGTAGTGCCCAGTGTGAAATCTCAAGTTTACTTTGTTAGTTATGAAAGGATAGGAGATTATGCTGAATATAAAACGGCAAATTTGAAGTTGTCGATTTTCAACCCCTCTAAAGGCACAGGAAATTTTCCAATTGTTTTCGGAATTGAGACTTGCAGTAGTAAGAGCTTATAGGAATAAACAGTGTCAGTTTTAACTTTGTACTGCTGATACTAACGTCATTAATACTGAAGTCTATTGAAACATCTAGTTACTGGAATTGATGAGAGAACTTTTCCAGATCTACCTTCTAGTCACTAGAGACACTTCAAAACTTGAGTCAAGAAACGACATATGCTTGCTAAGATATTTACATTGTAAAGAAACACCTATTTTTAACTGTATTTCAAAAGAAAGACATTGCTGTAACAAGCTGATATCTCAATACGGATATGTTTGTCCTAGTTTAAACTTGAGAATGTTTCTATTGATCAGAAAGTTTATCTATGAACAAAGTTTCAGTTCGAGTTTCAATTATTCAGAAATCAAAACAGACTCTTTTTTCACTACTCATCATGACTGATGGAATGCTGTTAATCTCAGGCAAAAAGTGATTGAACAGTTTGGAATGTTTCTAAGGAAGATTCATTGTAGTACTGCCTCATTCAGATTGGTGAGAGGGAAACACTAAGATGCTAACTTTGGCAGGAGATACGCTTTTGATGTGCTTTTAGATTTAGTCAACAACGTCCATTATTGAAATCAATGCTTCTGTGCTTCAAAAAAATACCCTCTTTTTGAATAATATATAATTTCAGAGGATTATTCGAAATTTTCTGTTTATGAATTCTAGTCAATAAACGATAGCATCATTGATCCGATAAACTTCAGTATTAGTAAAGTGTTTCTAGGAGCTTAGAATCAACAAAAGAACGTATTTTGTGTTGCTATCAAAACATTTTTTAAAACACAAGTGTTATATACCAACATTGTTCTTTATACTACGTACACAATCAAGATAATCAGACGAAGATTAAAGAACACCAATTTCGACAAGAAATTTTGAAGTTATTTTCAGTATCTGTACAGTTTGTGTTTAACAGAACCTACGAGATCTAAGTCTTCTTTAAGGCATTCATAAAGAATGATACCAATTCCTTGTCCTTTGCATCCGTTTTTATACGACTATTATCCTCGTAAGATATTGCAATAGACATAAACAAAGTCAATTAATTCCATTTCAGTTTCAATGCTAACAAGAAAGAAATTATTTTGCTTCACCGTACTAAAATCTTTCCACATGATATGTCTACTAGTATGATTTCTTGTCAGTTTAAAGTTTGTCTATGAAAATAAATAGAATATATTGATATGATTTTTCAAATTTTTAAAAATTTCTTGTTTCTTCTTTTCTAGCTGATTTTGGTTTAGCTAAATTACGTGATAATGATTGTAGTAAAATGAATTCAGTTGTTGGAACACTATATTATGCCTGTCCCGAAATTATTCAACATATGCCATATAATGAAAAAGCTGGTTTGTTCTATGATTTTTTTAAAATTTATTTTCATTTAAACTTGTCTTTTAGATATATGGAGTTTAGGTTGTGTACTTTATCATATGTTAACATTAGTTCCGCCATTCTATACATCAAATATTCTTTTACTTGCAAGTAAAATTTGTGCCAGTGAATATGATCAAGTACCATTAAAATATTATTCTGATCGTATACGACAAATAATAATTGAATGTTTATGTATTGATCCACAACGTCGTCCAGATATATGTTGTGTAGCTCAATTATGTACTGAACAATTAATGTTATATACAGATCGTTCATGTACAACAATACAAACATTGGAAAAACGTTTAAGACAACAAGATTATCAACGTGAATTTGATTTAATAAGACAACAATCACAATTACAACAACAATCTATGTATCAACAATCATGTCTTAGTTGTTCAAGTACAAAAGAATCATTGGGTGGTAATAGTGGTGGTATTGCTGACGTTAGTTTTGATGGAACAACAGATGGACAACATGATATAATTAAACCAGATGCATTTACTGCTGGTAAATACATAAATAATAAAAAAAACAACAAGAAACAGTTTCATATTTTATTTTCTTTAGTTTCTGAATGTGAAACATCTGATTTGCCACTGAAAGAATTGACAAATAGTGCGATTCCACAACCACCAAGTGGTCCCATAAGACAAAATAATATAAGACGTTCAATAGGTCGAGTTTCTTCGGAACAATCATTAAATTCAAATGAAGGTATAAATATATACACGTTATTGTCATTTTGATAAGATTATTTTTCTTTAACTATGTTTTATCAAGCTCGATCACCTGAACCATCAAATATATCATTTGAAAGTGGTTATGATAGTACTAATACGATACAACAACCAATGCCTCCTTCTTCATGTTCATCGAATATGGAACGAAAGTGCGTATAGAAAAATTAATAAGTATAATTATTTGAAGTTGAAAAACATAAGGATCTTCACAAAAGCCTAAGTGACATTTATTGAATTAACTCAAATTCAAGATGACACATTAAGATCAGTCGTTAAAAATCTTAATCAATTTGATTGTTACTTCAGCTATCTAACTTTTGACATACTATTCTAATTAGTACTGGAAAAATCTCGAAAAAATAAATTCGAGATCTAGTCGAACATGTAGCTACTAAAACTCTCAACTTCGAGGAGCACGTCAGTTAACTAATTTTTTTCGATGTTATATTCTAACGGTTCAGACAAAGGAAAGACAGATTGTTTTTCTCTTCTCGTATTATAGTAATAACTTGAAAGTATTGATTTTGTATAGCGTTTTAAAGTGATGCTTTTGACTTTTCTCACAGTAGCTAGAGCTATCGATATGAAAAATAGACATTTAATATTTCGATCAGTTCTCAATACTCAGAACAACCATTCCTAACATGGCGAATGATGTATTACTTTATTAATTTTCATAATATTTTGCCATAATCCATAATCCTGTTTTTGTTAAAACATGATTTAAAAGAAGATTTGGTGATGAGACAGGGAGCCTAGCCCTGAGGAGGATAGGAGAGTCTTCGCTGTGCTAGCTCTTCCCCTTCCCCCGCCCTTCACGACCTATCTTCAGCGAACGACAATTATTGTGTGATAGTCCTACAAGACAGTTTTCTGTTGTTTTTATAAAAACTTATATAAATTTACTGTGATTTTATACTTCAAGAACTTTTGTAGAATGAGTACGATTTCCTGAAGAGAGATTGTAGCGAGCTCAAGAGAAATATCTAATTTTGTTTAGAAATGTTTTCTCTACAGTATGAGTTTATTTGCAAAGTATTTTTAATACACTTCAGTAAACTAGTTTTGAAGAGCTCAGTTTTCCAGAGATCTTTCGCTAGAACCGTTCATAGAAATTTGACAAAAACCAATCCTGATGGTCATTTGTATCAGCTACTCAAATGTTTTCTCGTCTTTGTTCGAGCTATTACTATTAAGAAAAATAAATAAATAAGTACTTCGTACGTAAGCTTATCTGTCTCCATTTTATATGAACTATTTCTTTATGGCATTTCTGAAATATTCAGTAAAAGAATAATGAAAAACTGTGTCCTAAAATAGATACAATAAAACAATCTCTCTATGATTAGCAACAACAACTATATCTTGTTGCACATTTTAATTGCACAGAGATTGAACTAACAGCTTTTTTTGCTAGAAAATAATCATCGTTTCTTCTATTACTCTTACTGTTTGACGAGTCTATAGAAAACGCCGATGTAATAAAATCAATTTTTTGTTGGTTTCTTGAACATGGGTGTACACTAAAAGAATTTCATTGAGTCAAAGAAATATTCTCTTGATCCTTACTCAAAGTATTTAATTTTTTCTTTCATTTTAGACAAAGTCCATTTAATCGTTCTCGTCAACCATCAGTAACTGGATCAATAAGTATATCTCAAAAACGTCTTCGACCAACTGATCCTGTCAGTCAATTACTTGATATAGTTCATAAATTAGTTTATATATCTTTTGTAAGTTAATTAGAAACATAGAAAATCTCACATTTTTTCAAATAAATATTATATCTTATTCATTTAGGTACCATCAAATACAAATAATAATAAATATCGTCGTCTAATAGATCGTTATAGAATTTTTCTATTTTCAAAAGGTTCATCACAAAATTTAAAAAGTGAATTATCAAAATTATCAAATCATTTAAGTGATGGTATTGAATTTGATAGTGGTGTTGGTAGACACAGTATCGGTATACAGTCATTAACAAATTCATCTCGTTCATCATCACCTAGTCCATTGAATCTCAAAGCTGGTAAAAAATTTCTATTCAATAAATTCTTATAACGTGAAAAATTCTTTTTTTTTAAGTTGATCTGACTATTCCAGATGGTAACGGATGTGTTACCTATGAACAAATGATGACATATATTGAGCAGTATCTTCAAGAAACAGATTATTATAAAGATTCAATAATGTCTGTATCATCTAGTGAATCGCTTCCACCAGCCATCCAACGTAATCCGCGACCACCATCGGGCAAAAAATAATCAAACAAAGAAACAAACAAACACTATATATATAACTTTTTCTTGTCTAATCCATCTGTGTACATAGTTATATGTTTTTTAAATCTGCAAAAAAATTTTACTCGAGTGATATAATTTAAATATAAGAATGATTGTTGCATTTCGATAACTAAACATATATGAATAAAAAAAAGATAACAAAACAAACATTTCAATATTGACAGCAACAATGATTTATTTTTCTTCTTTTATATTATTGTTCATTTGATTAAATTTGTTTTATATTATTTTCATAGTACAAGAATCTAAATATACTTTAGTCTTATATAATCGATCGACTATCAAACAGTAAAAATCACTATTATAGCTTTGTTTTTTCTTTTTGTTTTCTCTTTTTAAATATTAAATACCAGACAATATTTCGTTTGATAATCATTCTTTCTATGCACACGTGAATAGAAAAGAAAAGAAAATTATTCAAGCGGAAAATCACATAAAAATAAAAGCTATCAATATGTTTGCTATTTTCGAATATCTTATTGATAGGAACACATCGTTTAGTGTGAAGATAATTATACACCAATCAACCTGCCGTTATAAATGACAGAAACAGTACCTTCTACTACAAATGAACGAGTTCAAACATCCAATACTCGTCCAACACTATCTCTTGGCAATGAAGATTCAAATGTGGCACCAAATTTACAAGGATCTACATCAATTACTCCATTAACAAAATCTGTAAAGAAAATCCCAACTTTTATTATATGGTCAATATTTAATTTATTATTAATACCATTTGGGATAGCTTGCTGTTATTTTTCATACAATGTTAATAAATATAAAATACAAAATCGTTATGCAGTAGCAAAAAAATGGTCAAAACGTACGTTTGTACTGAATATAATAACAACATTACTTATGACTGGTATTATTGTTACTGTTGTTATGTTACATTATGATTATGAAAAACGAAATCCAGGATCTAATGTCAATCAAACAGAATCAACTTATATTCCATGGCAACCGGGACGTTAAATAATCTTTTGTTCTTTTTTTCTGTTTTAATACATACATATATACATATATTTGACTAAATGTAAGAAATAAAATCTGACATTAAATATTTTTAAATGATTTAAACATCATCCAAATTCCATATATCATAATTGTAATTGAAATAAACATTCCCATTATTGGATCAATATACCAAATATTTTTATTTGAATTATAAATTTTTATACTAACGACAACTGACAATGCCATTAAACCAGATATAAATGTATTGAATGCATCTGAATATGCTGATATAACATTAAGCTTTTTTGCTACTGTATATTTACCAAATGCTAAACAAAAAAATATAAATGTTTGAATTGTAACAGCAACAGCTAAATAATGATTTGGTATAGGATGAATTTGATTACGTATATCAAGTACTGAATCAATAAATACACCAAAACCGGATATAAAAAAAAGTATTGCCAATATTTTTAATACGTAATTTTCTCGTTTTGCTTGATCATGTGAACTTGTAAAACGCCATATAACAGTTAAAAATGCTAATACATCAAGAATAGTATCAACAGCAAAACCAAGTGCTGATACTGATTGTTCTTCAACAGCTAAGAAAAATGTTATTAAACCACAAACTGTACTAACAAATATTGATATAATATTTAATGTTATAAGTGCATGACGTGTTGTTGTTTCATCTTCAATTGATAATGATTTATCTGGTGTAACAAATAAATCAATTTTTTCATTATTTGATCGTGTTACAATAGTAAATTTTGGTGCTGGTGTATCATCATCAAATCTTTCATAACGAGCCATGAGAGACAAAGTAAAAGAAAAATGTAATGATAATAATAATAATAATAAAAATAATAACAATCTAGAAATAAAATATAATCTTCTTTCAATTGTTTCTCTTCATGATCGACTAACAAAAAGGATCACATCATTAAAAAAGTATATATTATGTGACTGAATAAATATTTTATGTTGCTTTCGCAGTTTCCTTTCTTTTTTTTCTATCAGCGAGTGTTATTTCTATTTTTTTTCTCTGTTATTAATCGTCTCTAACTTTTCTCGGTACTTGATTGCTGAGAGACTAATAATATATTTTTTTCTCTTCAATCATTCCAACAATGTCACTAAAACTATTTGATAAGTGTGAACGACAATACAGGTGAATAAGTAACTGATGGTCGTACCGGAAACTAAATTCTGAAGCGATAACGAACAACATATACGAACATATCTTTTGTATCAAACTGATTTTGTGTTGTTTCAAGATAAGAAAGAATAGAGAGGAAATGCGCAGAAAATATGTCCATATCTTTTCTACGATGATATAGATAGATTGAGGACAGCAGATGTTACTTTCAATATTAGTGCTACGTCAACAGTTGATGCGTGTTCGTCTTTTTTCATTCCGTTCTTATTTTGTTTGCTTTTTTTACTCAGATAGTAGTTGTATATTAGTATAAGCAGTATCTACACAACTATCCCCCTTCTTTGTCGTAGTTTTTCAATACCGCCACTTTTCTCTTTCTCTTCTGAGACTGTTATTCTGACAGCGATATCAATTAATTATAGATTCTATAGATATTCTCTTTTTTTTTTAACTCGTGCAGAAAAAAGCAACATGCAAATAATACGTAAATTATAAATGTTGCCTGAAAACATCTCATATTTAATATATATTATTTTAGATTATTTTTTTTATCTTCTTTTTTTCTCAATGAAAAAAGCATCTAGAAGATAAAACGGAAAAAGAAAATAAACTAAAAGCAAAAGAAATGACAGTAGCTAATTCATTTGTCTAGTAATTCTGAAATGGAAAATAGAATAAGAAAAGAAAAATTTTTTTTTTATTCATATATATAATCCCAATAATAAAAACCCTCAACAGCTTTGAGCTTTGACCATTAATTCGTGTCATTGTCTATCATATGCAGCAAAAAGAAACGAAGACAACCATAAAGAAGAAAAGGAAAATGAAACAAATCTATACTTAGAATATTAGCAAAACTGCAAAATGTAAGAAAAAAAGAACAGATGTCAATATTAATCAGTTTCAATAAATAATCAATATTTTCATAAGGACACTATTGACAATAATATTTACATTAATAATAATTTTTGTTCTATTGTTTTTAATAAACTTTATGTTTACAATTGAATAATATTCATAGAGTGCTAAAAACGAATATATGATGAATAATTTTCACATTAATATCATAAATAATGAACGATATTCTTATTTTATGATAAACTAATTGAAAATAGCATCATTATTATCTGCTGTCATTTCTCATCAATATACCAAAGTATTCTTTGTTCAAATTGTTGCATTTAATTTTCTTTTTTCCTAATGAAAATCTACTGCTCAAATTCCCTTGGCAAAAATATTATTATATAGGCTGAACATTTAATATCGATAATCATATGTGTCAACTGAAATTAATTCCATGATTTATAATAAATCGTTACATATGCAAAAAAGAAGGTCAATGAGTTAAATTATCATACACAAAAAAAAAAACTTCTATTATAAAGAATGAAATCTTCATTTTTTATTTTCATTCATGTCAAATGAATGATGAAATGAAAAAAAAAAGAATTAATGGTTAATTAATAAAGAAAACTTTGAAAAAAAAGAACTTTTGAAGTTTATCATAAAGTAGAAAATATTTTTAATATAAAATAATCAACAACTATCGTAGATTTAATATTTTTAGTCATGAAAAACATTGTATTTGTTCCATTTGATTTACATTTTCATTGAAATATCATTTCATTGTTATTCTTTATTTTTAATTTTGTAGATATTTAATATAAATGAACGAATTTTAATTCGAACTGTATGTGTCAAATATATTTTCTGAACATATTTGTACATATCAATTCAAAATCAAAAGAAAAAAGTACATTTGAGTTTGATCATTTCATTCTATATTTATTTTATTTAATAAAAATATTCGAAAAACCCAATAGAAAAAAAAAAAATATTAGTCAATGAAAACATCAAGTTCATGGTTAATGTTAATTATCACGGAATGAAGCAAACTAAATAAGATTTCTCTTAATAATAATAATAATAATAACAACAATTGTTATTTGAATGGAATTCAGCTTGAACAAAGGTCATCAGATAATTGCCTCGAATATGTTCTGCTCTAAGACATACACATACTACAAACAGTAATAATTGAATGACAAGCATTGTTGCGTGTTCTTTTAGCTTATGTTCACAACAATGTCTCTTTCATAGTTTGGTAACACATGATTGTTGATTCTTTTATTTGATATGTATATAAAATTGATAGTGAGATTCAGAAGTACACCAAGGTTGTCAGAATTGAAAAGGAGAGGGAGGAAGGGATGCATGTTTTTTTTGTGAATTTTTCAAAACTCGGAAGACTTCCGGTTTTTTCAAATATATGTGTTTAAATATAAAATTATCATTTAAAGATTCATTGGTATTTTTGTTGGTTCAGTTATAATTGAAGAATTTCTGTTTTTCTGCTAGAGGAAAAAAGTAAACTTTGTACTTTTCTTCTCTTTCTGTCTCTCTTGGTTTTAACAATATTCTTTGCTCTTGTCTTCTATCTTTTTCTTTCTTATTGTAGTTTCTTTGTACACATATATGCATTTTCTATATTGACGTGTTATCGTCAAACTCGAATCTATCTATCTAGAGAACTTCTACAGATAATATGCTATCCGTGCATTTGTGTGCTTTATTTCTCAGTGCCATTTATATGATATTTTGATATCTAGTGACCTTTTACTGAGTATTGATGTACTATACTACCTATGATTTTGTATTAATGAACAATTACAAATATCTATAAATTAATTCTTTAGATATGTTGAACGATAGAAGCAAAACAACGCATTATGTTAATTTTCAAACATGGTTTTTATCAATGTATCTTTCTACTCATACAATATATGTATTATTAATGTTGGTTTTAATTGGTTGGAATGCATATAATACACAACAATATCGAATATTAGCTGAGCGACAATTACAGATAGAAAATGTTCTTACAGAATTATTACCTTCCTCATCTTCAATACCATCTTTTTCTCATCAACCAACATCTATTGAACAATGGTTTAGTAAAATTTTTCATTTTATACGACAGTTAACATCGAAAGCTTCAACGAAGATTAATAATAGTAATTCTATTGTTAAGCCATATACAGTAAGAATTATATTTTCACCGAAAAACAATAACTTTGATAGTTTCTTCTAAAATATTTTGTTTCCCTTTTGTTTTTTTTTTCTATCGATAAAATTAAATCACAATGATCATCCAGATTCATTTTGTAAATACCTACATATTCTCTTATTTTCATCAACTAAAGTGATGAAGACCGACAAACATATAAGTTATACAATTTGTATGAAAAAGAGTAGTGGGATACTACCATTATGACATATTCTGATTCTTCAATCCATAATTAATAAATAAATAAGCATAGACACTCAATTATTATGTGATGATTAGAGTGAATATCTATACAAATATCATTAGCTTTTTGTTTATTTGTCATTATGTGATATAACATCCTATATGTCAAGCTTGCTGTTCGTATAATACGAAACAACATGACAAAAATAAAATAATTATTAATGACATTGAATTAGATTTTGTTTTTTATTATTTTAATAAAAACTTTATCTCATTCATTTATCCTATACAATGTTTGATTAGTTTAGCAAAAAAAAACAGAATATGCATTAAATAAATAGAACTAATACTTTTTTTTAATTCTAGACTGCCATACGTGAACGACGATATCTTCAAGAATCAACAACATCTAATTGTCAATGTCCTCCAGGTAAAACTTCCGATTTATTGAGATAAAATAATAATTGTATAAACGTCTTATAGGTCCAAAAGGCGAAAAAGTTCGTTTTCATATATAATGAATAGCACAGAATTTTTATTTTTATCTTAGGGTGATCGAGGTTTTGCAGGGTTTCCGGTATGATAAAATAGATTAATGATGTCGTAGAAAGAAATTTTGTTTTTAGGGTGAAATGGGACCAAAAGGGGAACGAGGTCATCCTGGTTCGATAATTTGGAATGGTATAAAAGTAAAGAAATTTTTTTCTTTTTCGGGAGCTATAATTGTCTATGGACAGTTGCTAATTTGTGTAGGGTGAAAAAGGTGAACCAGGTCATGATGGAGGATCAGTTCAAGGAGGAATGTTGACATCATCTCAAGACAGATTCATTCAAGGTCCACCAGGCCCACAGGGCCCACCTGGTCCACCAGGACAGAAAGGTGATATGAGTTTTGGTGGAAATAATGGTTTCAGTAAAGCTGGACTACCCGGACGAGACGTATGTTCCTTTCGTCTGTTTACATTTTATCTATCCTTTATTGTTATTTTGATTTTAGGGTTTACCTGGTGAAAAGGTACGTAAAGAAACAAAAAAAAAGAAAATTTATAGATTAACACGCATCAGTAGAAGATAAACGAAAAGGAAAACGAAGCATCGTTCAGTCTATATTTATGATAAATCTATTCAACTGTCATTTGTCTATAATTGATATCCTTCACTTTAGTATATATATATATATATACGTATTGTGAATTCCACGTTTTTGTTCTTGTTCACCTGATGCTATCAAAAGGGATACTATTTATTTTTGCCATGATTTATTCTAAAATATACGGTACAAAAGGTGATTAAGGATCGATCACAGCATCAAAAATGCGTCGTTTTATCTGTATGAGAAGGGATCACGGTGTTCTTAGTTTACCGAAAAACTAGATAAAACAATTGTTTTAATCTCCTGTTGGTATGTTGTTGTTTTTTCGTTTAAGGGTCGTTCCGCTTTCTGAATAATGACTCATCAGAAAATTTTGAAATTTTCAGCGCAGGTAGATTCTGACGAGCAGAACAAAAGTTATCTAGACTCAAAGCTCCTGTATGCTATTTTCTATGAGATAATGGGATCACAATGATAAAAGGAGACTTATCCTCGTTTCTCCGAGAAGCTATATTCGATTGAGCTGAAAACTTTTTAACAAGCACTAGACACTGTTTGAAAGTGAATATATTTTTATTTCTTTTCCTTCGACAAAAGTCAAAACATTGAAAGTACCATTAAAAACGCATGCATTTTGAATAGAGCTATCAAACATGCATAGAACAATATTATTTGAAACAAATAGATCGGACAAATAAGATCGTTTCGGCACTTTTTTCTCCATGTGAAAAGTTGATTTGCGGAAAATACAAAAAATTGTACAATTTTCGCTAATTTGATTTTTTCTCAAGCGTTTTAACGTTTAAATAAAAAACAAACACTTTGGACTATGAAAGCAGGGAATACTACCATTACGTCCTGGACTTCTCGAACGATATGGACGTGATACTATCAATGATCGTCTGAACAAAAAGTGAGGATATATTGATGAATGTGTTAAAAGCTAGATCAATATTTTTATTGTATATAAATTACATGATATTTTTCTTCAGGTATAATCAAAGTATAGTAGGAGAAGTAATACATATTCGAAAAATACATTTCAATTAAACAAATCATCTAGATGAATTCACCGAGTTTTCTATGGCGTAGAATACAATCAAAGTTGCTAAAAAAAAATATTTATTTGTATTTATAACTGTTCTTTAGAAATGAATTAGTCTTTCGGGTTAATTAGGATTAAATAGACAGATAATCAATTGAGACAATCCTAATGTAATATCAATCTAAAGAAAAAGCTTTTTCTTGAGAGGAATATTCATTTTATTTCTAGAGATAGACAGCAGCTATTGAATCGACTAGTGCCAACGTAAATTTTCTATATCATCTATTATATTTTGAGAAATAGCTACTGTTGTTTTAGCATGAAAAGGAGAACGAGGTTTACATGCCAGTTCTATAGTATGTAAAATATATATATATGGTGAATGTTTTTTGTGTATTTTAAGAAATACCGAGAAAACGTTTTGTAATATATAGTTCTGCTTAGTTTTGTTTTTACACTGAATGCGTTTTATATTCTATTCTTATGGCATATACCTACTCATTTATTTAAGACATAGACGACGTCGCTGGTCTCCTTTTTAACCATAAGAAATTATTATTGAAATTATTTCATCGTATTTCTTTCTTTATTATAGGGTAATCAAGGTGAACCAGGTATTCAAGTAAGTGTTCAAGCTAGACTTTTACATTCGTTTTTTTTCTAATAATAAAAATTTATTATTTTTTTTCCTAGGGTTCACGAGGAGAGAAAGGCGAAAAAGTATGTAAATGATTCTAAGAAATATTTTCATAGTAAAATTTCATTTTTAGGGTGAAGAAGGACCAGCAGGAAAACGAGGATTTCCTGGCCGACCAGGTTCACCAGGTCCAGCCGGAATGGATGCGCTTCCATGTCCACGTGAGATTTTACTTAATTTCGATAATATGTGTACTGCATGTTGTAAAAAAACATAATGAATAAAGATTTACTGTATAAAAAGAAATTTCACTAAACTATTTATAATTTTTCATTAAAATACAAATTTCATATTTATTCTCTGGTGTTTTATTTTTAACATATTATAAGAAGAATTAACCAACATAAATTTTTTATTTATATAAAAATTTTTGTTGGCGTTCTTATTTTATAATATGAGTACTTTTTAAAATTTCTAATTTATATCAGTTGCCTGGAATGAATAATAAATGAACGTTTGTTTTTTATGAAAAAATCTTCGAAAGACTTGTTGCGGCATAGTTGATATTTATTAACTGTTTTTTGAAGTTATTAGATCATTTCGCATCGAATAGAGATAACAACATGTACAATTTAGATAAAAATATTTCTGTTTAACGTTGACGTTGTAATGCATCAAGTATAAGTGGACTTTTATCTTTCAAAGTCTTGTTTGATTTTGATTCTTCTATTTCAAATTGACAATTTTCGATTTCATGCATTTGTTGATCATCTTCGATTTTTTCTTGATAATCATTTAACTTCAATTTATCTCCATGCCATTCTGTATCTGCTATACCACCATGTGCTTCAAGTTCATCGATAGCTTCTTTAGCATTCATTTCTTTAGCCCATGCCAATGGTGTATTGCCATAATAATCCTAAAATATAAAAAAGTTTTTTCTGTTTTTTTTTTCGTTAGAATAATTCACTTAATCATACTTTGATATTAATATCAGCACCATATTCTAAAAGTAATTTTACAATATCTATATAATTATGTCCAGCAGCTAAATGAAGAGGACTCCATCCTGTTTGATCTAGTGTATTAATTGGTATTTGGCCTTTTTCAATCAATAATTTAGCTATATCAATTTCACCATCATCAGTAGCAAAATGTAATAGATAACATCCCATTGAACTTTCATCATGAACAGGCATGTCAGATGTAGATGTAACTTGAGCTCCATGATTCATAAGAATTTCAATGAGTTCTATTTAATTAAAAAAAACAAAATCAAAAATATTATTGATTAATATAAAATTTTATTTATACCAATATCATGAAAAGCCATAGCTATTGCAATAAGATCCATGCCTTGAACAAAATCACAATCAATTTTTGCACCACGTTTTAATAAAATTTTAACATTTTCTTTACTATCACGATTAATAGCTGTCATTAATGGAGTCCAGCCAAGGCCATCACGTATCTCTAAATCATCAGTGTAATCTAATAGTAATGATAATAATTCAGGATTATCTATAAATAAAATTGAATACTTCATTATTTCGTTGTTGATTAATATCATGTTGTCATACCTTGCCATGTCGCTAAATGAAGTATTGTATATTGATACTCACTTTTAGGTACAACAAATTTACATATCATATTCATTTGTTCAATTGTTGAATCTTTGATAATTACTTTAATTGCTTCTATATCCTGATGTTCAATAGCTGTTATCATTAATTGTTCTTTACTTGACATAAGACCCATGATGAACAAAACTTAGAATAACAGTCTTTTCGTAGACAAAAAAACAAAATGAGAAGAAACTGACATGCACAATAAAAACCGTGAATGCAAAAGATATATATCATACATATACTTTTCGTTCGGTCATATACTGTGAGATATGAATGTAAATCAATGATGCGCATCATGACCTTGTCTCTCTTCACTTGTTGATACAAAAAAAAAAGAAAAATTGTGAACGAAAAATGTACTAGCAGACAGAAGTATAGAACAGTTATATTTTTGATTTTTCTTGTCGATAATGATACCTATTAGGAATCTAAAAAAAACATTGGTATAACTAAAAAGTTCTCTATCAGAATTAGTAGATCTGAAGACTTCAACAAAACTTCTTAGATGAAGATTTGTACAAAACCAAGACCTTCTCAAAACCGTCTTCCTGACTTCTAATTGGAAGCTTTGAGAAAATGTTTTATTTGATAGAGCAGACGATTCTGAGCAAGATGAGACGTCTTCGATCTTTCCATGACTGTCCTTCATCTAACTGCCTTCAATTTATAGAATGTCAGGAAGCGTCAAACACGGCAAAAGCATTGAAGTTTTCAATAAAAAGAAGAAAAAAAATGCTTCTACGGTCTATGTAAATTGAAGAAAATCATGAAGAGATTGACGACGTCTTATCTTGTTCAGAATTATTTGTTCTATCCAACAAAAATTCTCTAACAATTTTCGAATAGAAGCTAAAAATCTGGTTTTGTAAATCTTAGTTTTCCAAAGACTCTTAAATAAGTAGTTTTATTGAAGTCTTCAGACTTACAAATTCTTCTAATTGACAATTCTTTCAGCTACACAAATGTGTTTTCAGATTCTTTCTAGCTATTACCATCGAGAAGAAAACTCAAAACATTATACTGCTTTAAATTTATGTCCGAAATGTATACATATAAATTTCAATCGATGCAAACAAACTAGGTATTAAAAAGACATATTTTCATTTAGGTTTTAACTGTACTATCACACATACGAGAAGTATATAATTGAAAAAACCTAGTGAGACAAGTAGCGTTCATTGAAAATTGATTGAATTGACTGTAAACAGACAGAATAAAGATACACATATAGATGCATTTAGATCAGAGCTGGGAATAGGACAGTAAGAATCCTTATTTTGACTTTCGATAACGAAAGTACATATTAATCTATTAGATCTCTTATAGCTAATGTCTTTCGAATCATTTTCAAATGCAACACCTAAAGTTTTCAATAATGACTGATATTATACAGACAAGAAAAATATAAAAACATCTTGATTTATTATTTTAATAACACATCCATCACAGGAAACAAAGTTTAAAAAAATATGAACTTACGGAGTTTTATCATCATGATCTTAACATACAATGGATACTATTAATAAAACAAATAAAACAATGAAAAAGTACTTGACAAGTAAAATAATACAAAGAAAAAGAAAATATATAAAACAGATGAGATGCAGGACAACGTTTTCTATCCTGTTCTGTTTTTGTTCTTAGCTTTGACTTAAATTATAGACATTAATTAATTAAAGTACTTGACACATAGTAACGATTTGTTTCATGAAATAACTTTTTTTGTAACATAAAACTTGATTTTGAACATGCTACATTTGTCTAATGAATTTCAATTTATATGTAGGATATTATTGATTGAGATATTTATAGAAATATTTTGACCTTATATTTGAGTTAAAGCCTATGCTTGACTTATATATGTATACATTTATTTATTTATAAAGATAATATAGAAATCAATGTAAAATAAATATTCATATAATGTTATTCAAATGACATTATTTTAGTTAATCATAATCATATATTAAGACTCATCTTCGGACGCTTATTAATTATAAACTTATATCCTCATGTGTCAAGCATTGAGTAGTCGATTGAGTCATTCAATAATCTGATAACAATAGTCATTACTCCTAATGGCAGCTCAGATCAAACAACCACGCTTATAAACAATTGTAAATCATCGTATTTGGGCAAGATCCATAACTCAGTATTATCATCGTATCCAGAACGATGATTACAGTCGTCGAGGCGGTCAAAAACGATACTCTATACTGTTGTTTCATATAGTTTGCAGTCGTAAATAGCTATATAAAGATGTTTGGTAGACGCAGTATTACGACCATATTTTATCACGTCGTGCACAGTTGATCACAGTCTGAAAATCGAGTATCTGACCTTGTACAATATAATGAAATACGATCATAATACTGCGCTTACCAAAGAGCGAAAAAAATTCATATAACATGGCTGTTTACGATCTTGCTTATTTGTTCTGGATTTGTATATGATACGAAGAAATACGATGGTTTACGGAGTTCGTAGACGACTTAACTTTTACTCCGTATTGCGTTGTAAATGGTTGTATATAAATCGTGTTTTCTTCGTCCTTGAATAATACATTTCGATTAACTTGAATCCTAATGCATAGATGTTTTTTCTTTGTTACCCTTTGCAATCCTGTGTAGCATTATTACTGGATGGTAACTATTTTATAAACAGACAGATATAGATGAATTTCCATTTCGATACCCTTTTCTTACGATCAAGGCAATAATTAACGTTACAATACACATTCAAAGACCTTGAAAAAGTGTTAACATAAGACTGATTCAATTATATATTTTAATTATGAATCAAGCTTACAAGTAATCATAAATATCAGACGCATAAGATTCGTTATTGATTATACAGCATTTTCCACAAATTTCGAAAACTATTGTTATATTATTTTTATTCTAAATGATTCTTAAAGTCTGAAGTTTTCCATGTGTTGCCATACTTCTGTCTAACCGATTAATATTTTTGATTTTATTGCAAACTGTGTTACAAATCTCACAATTCACTCATATTTCAGAAAAAAAATATTGATTAGTAGCAAATTAAGTTTATAAGCAAAAAAACTATCAAGTCATTTGTTGTCTGGACGATTGTTTTCATCATTCTTTCCATCTTGATACGATGAAATAGCTGAGATAATATTCGATGAAATATCAATACGATCCTAAATGTAAAAAAAAAAACAACAAACAAATATTAGCATGATGTCTACGCAAGTAAAAAATAAAAACACGATGGAGTACTGTTGACATTGTTAGAAAAGTAAATTTACTAACATATGTTCTAGTTTGTGAATTACTACCAACTGTGAAATATTTTCACTTGAATCACCGCGTCCTCATCCTCATGCAGTCTTGTCTGAAAATACGTTTAAAGAAAAAATTTATCCCAATGATGAAATATGTTAATCGTAGTATATTATAGTCGGTATGAAAAAGAGCAAAAAGTAACGATCTTAAATTCATAATAATCATGCAAAAGATTTCAATCTCTCGACTATGTTTGTCATGATTCGGAAGGAGAGAACGGCAATAATAAGATATCTTTCAAGGTAAAGAGACGTTACTAAGACATCTATCAAGGTCTATGATGAAGAAGGAAGATACAATGTTGAATTTTCTATCGTTATATGTCAACATTACTTTAAGATTATGTTTTATAGAAAAGAAATATGATGCATTGTATTAATAAAATACATTACTTTAATAAGAGCAACAACTTCATTCTTTTTTCTTGAAGCATGAACTTCTGTTGTGTCAACATTAAGATCATTTGTAATCGTTTGAAAAGTTTTTAAATCATTTTGACAACGTTCAATACGTCCTTGTAAATCATGAAGAAAATGTTCACATTTATTTCGTGGTTGTTGACTCTAATATTGATTTCTTTTTTGTATAAAATCAAATCAAATTAGAGTTTTGTTTCTTACTTGTTTTATATTTTCAAAATCACGACAAACAAGTTCAAGAACATCATCAATAAGTTTAACATCTTTCTCAATACTTAATAAACGTTGAAAATGTCGATCTTCTTTATCTGGTAACTAAAAAAGACAAAGAAACATAAATTATTATTTAATAAAGTTTCAACAAACTTTTTCTCCAATTAACATAATATGATTTCCATTAAATAGACCAAATTTTTCTAATTCTGTATCTGGATTTTGATGTAAACGTTGACCTTGATTATAAATCAAAAAAAGATACATTTGTTTTTGTTTTCAATAAAAAAAACTTTTACCACGAAATATAAGTTGTTGATTCACAGTTGTTACTCGAGCTTTCTTTTCGACTTCTTCCATAAGATCTTTAACCAAAGGTGGTCGTTCCAAATGAAGATGAATATCATATCGATCAGAACCTGTTAGAAAAAAATGAATTTTATTTCGATCGGTTTTGTTTCTTTTTTGCTTGAATTTAATTTTACCATGTGAAACTTCAACATGTAAAATATGAAAACGACTTTTAATCTCTGTATTAGACATATTCTTATGATCAATGTTTCAGTAATAAATCCTATAATGCTTTTATTAATTTTCTCAAGAGTTCCTATGGAAACTAACAAAGTTCTTTTTATTTTGTATTTACAGATGACGCTATGCAACAGTAAATTTTAAAAAAATGGTTAATATTACACTTGAAATTGAGAACGTTTAAAAAGAAAAGAAAATTCTTTTATCTTTTTATTGAAATTTAACAAAGAAAAACCCATTGATATGAACATTTAAGAACTTGATCTTATTAGCTTTATTCATTTTCGTTTAATGTTGAGATTTGTTTTCAGTTTGTTTTGTTTCTAGCTGTTGGTCTTTATATTTTTTGTCTCTGTGTATTATTTTTTTTTCAATTTGAAAAGATTTAAACAATTTGTAAAATTGCTTCTTCCCCTTCAGCTACATTTCACGGTTGCTCTTATATGTTGCATTCATAAGCAACATATTCTCAGACGATACCTATGGCGCACGTAAGACGTCCACATCGTCATCGATCTCCACCACCACAAAGAATTCCTGCATTACAACGTCCCATTCGTATTCAACCGCCGATACAAAACGATGACAGGCCAACTACTCAGACAACGGGTCCATTTCTTGAAAATAATGTTTCACATAATCAACAACATAATCCTGCTAATAGTCTTATGGCAAGTAGTATCAGTTTCGAACAATCATTGCATAGTATAAATTCATCATCAAATCAATTACAAAATCATGATCAACAACCATCATCATCTGAAAATAATCCTTCTATGCAAAATAATAATACTATGGTATGTACAGTAAATAAATAAATAAAAAATATATGTGTTTTGTTTTTCTTCAGTCAGAAGAATCCATGATTCTTCTAACAATGAATGATAATGTTGATGGACTTCTTGATAAAAAACATGTGCCTGTTTTTGCACGGTTTCCATTTCATGTTCCAGTAAGTCTTTCGAAAAAAAAATGATCAAATCTTTGTTTTTTTTTCTTCTATTTTTAATAAAATAAAAATAAAAAAAAGATCATATTTTGATGGTGACAGGAACTTCATTCATTGTCTATGACGACAACATAAAACTTCAACAAAAGAAACAACACGTTCTTTAACGAGCTTTTGTTATGCAAAAAAAAAACAGAAGAAAAAGAAATTGATTTTTTTTTCGTATCCATTACAAGCTTGACATTATTATTTGCATCTGTGTAATTATTTTTATTTTTTAGTTACTACCACAACGAATGGAGACTAATGTTGAAGATAATGTTCATAAACTTCGTCTTCGTTTAATCGATTCTGTAAGGAATAAATATATAAATATCTTTTTTTTAGAAATCATTGCTATATTTAGGAACTTAATCATCAACGTCGTAGTACGGATGACTACATCAAACGAACACGTATGTTTCTTTTCTTTGATATATTTCTTGACAAAAATAAACTGTACATCTAGTTTTCTTCATTTAACGAGTTACTCATAATGAATGATCCGGGTTTTTTTTCTTTTCATCACTTAGTACATTTTAATCAAAAAGAAAATATATATGACAAGATGTAGCATGAAAAGCTCAGTAATATACTAATAAAATCTTTTTATTTCATATATGCACTCGATTACCCACTAAACGGATAAAATTTTGTTCGATGGAACGAACAAGTTCATTTTTGAATACACGACAAATTCTTTTTCCGATTGCTTCTCTTTTAAAAAGTTCAAATCGAACTGATCCCATCTCTATTGCATTATTGATGATAGCATCCTACACGTAATAATCCAATTCATTGAGATCAAGACAGAGATATGTCTTGTGGAGATCGAACACTCCATTTTTAGAAAATTTTTAGCCTCTTTCAAAAAGCTGTAAGTGTAATTCTTTCAGGATTAATATGTGAAACACAATGCAACTGCTGTTGCTAGTCACACAGAGATTGTTTTATTCTATATATTCTAAGATACGTTCTTTTACCGTTTTTTTACTTAATCCTCCAGAAATACAATAACGAACTGAGTAGTGAATATGTTGTAACGAATTACTATTGGTATCACATTCCTGAGTCTAAACTATTTGATGTCTATTATTTGCTATTGTTTATAAAACACATGAAATTTTCTTCACATCAGGTCAATGATTTCTGATATGTATGTAGAGTGCTGTTGTTTTATTGACAGATGAAATCGTCATCCTGAAGCCGTTTGACTTCATAGTTGGTATGTGGGAGAACAATTTCAATACAATTTTTATGTGTTAATGTTTCATCAGGTCTAAATATAATTGACAATGTAATACGATTTTAAGATGCATATTAATATACTATAATATTTTTTTTAAATGCTGAACATTTTGGTTTATGATACCTTGTTCGTTTTGCAGCATAAATATGTCCTAAATAATGAAAATTATTTTTCATCGATGAATAGATTTATCTTAAATGTATGAGATGAAAAAGATGATCATGTTCTCGAGGGTGAAAATTACTTGCACAGAAATTTGTCCATTTTTAAAGTAAATAGGCACATATATCGAAAAAAAAAGGATTTTTAATGTTATATTGTAGAACTTTTCATATTACATCTTGTATTATATTTTATTTTTGAAGAAAACGTACTAAGTTATGAAAAGAAAAAAAATGCATTCATTACGAGTCACTCTTTAGTTGTTTAACTAAAAAAAGCAACATCTCGTATGTAGATTGTAATTAGTATGTCTGTATCTAACTATAAATTGCAACTGTTTGTTGAAAAATGAAGGAAAAAATGACTTGCCTATGGATACATTTTTTTGGCTATTTCGAATCGTGATTATGTTTTATGTATGAGAAGATGGAATATGTTGTTTTTTATTCACATGGACGTTCATATTCGTCAGAATATCTGATATCTTAGGCTTATGAATTTTAATTCTAATTTCATTTCTATAAGCAATGAAATGTAATAGGAAAAAAAACACTAGATGTACTGTTTATTTTATTTAATAAATACAACCCTGGACAAAAGTCTTGCCTATATCGCATTTTAGTCATCATAAAGATGATACAGATCTAAAAGCTTGTGTGCTCATACTTCATCATCAATGTAGGCCAATGGTACTACCAATTGCATGTCGCTTGCTTGACTAGACACTGAGTTACGATAAATGATGTCTATTGTTGTATTTTTTATGCAAATCTCGTGGAGGTTCATCAGAGTCTTCAAAAATGTGCTCATTTTTTGTTTAACCATCGATGTGCAAAACGAAACCATCTTGTGCCATTTCAAGACCTATAACTCAGTGACAATTCAATAAATTGACTTGAAACTTTTAGAAAAATTTTCTTTCTATCTTCACATTACTTTCTGCAAGTTTTAGCATCAATTGTTACACTAGAAAGATAGAAGATACCAATAACGCTCTGGTAGGTAACGAGGATTTAGAAATACCAAAGAATCCCTCGAGTTAAAAATTTTCGGACTTGGTCAACAATAAAATATCAAGTCCAAACTCGGTCGGGCCTAAGATCAATCAGACGACCTTTGTTGATGAAGTTTGTGTACACAAATTTTTCAGACCTTGAACCATTATGGATGACTGATATTCAAGGATCGAAGAAATTTGTTCAGGCCTGTAAATAAATATATAAATTTATTTCCAAAAGAAACAAGAAAATCATGCTTGTTCTATTAAAAAAAAACCTTTTTTCAGAAAAAACATTTTCTCTTTCATCTCCGACATCAACGGAATATTATGTAAATAATGTGCGACCACCATCTATATTAGTTCATCAACAAGTTTTACCCAAAATTTTGAGTAGACAAACATCTTTATCAATATTATCTGTTGCAACTTCATCATCGTCGAGTCATTTATCTCGAGGTAGTCAGATTTGAATCACACTATATGCACAATGTCTTTTCTATCACATTTTGAAAAAAAAAACAATCACTTGTACACGTTTTTCATTTCATCTCACATACATGCTATCTTATCTAATTTAGTTCTCTTTTCGAATATTTCTATGTTTAGATCGAATAGCTATCGACAATGGTCTTAAAGATAATTCGGATATTGAACGAGACTTAGAAATACTTCGAATAGAAGTAAGATGTACAATAACTTACAAAAAACTAACAATTTATTTTTTTTAAACATTTTTTTTTATTTCAAAAAGGAATCATTAAATAAGCATCATCGATCAAATCAACCATTGATGATATCAAATTATTCTTATGATCCTCGTTTACATTTACAACCTCTACATGGTTTGTAATGAATATATGAAATATTAGAAATAAAATTTTTTATTTATTTTTTTACTAGAAAAACAAGTATATTCATCATCTAATATGGATGATTTAATTGATTCAATGGCAAGACGTCATTTAGCATATCGTCGACTTGATGTTTGTATTTAAAATTTTGATTATTTTAAATATAAACATTTCATTTTCAGGCAGCTATTGATCGACAACGACGTACTAATGGATATCATGGTCCTTATATTGGTATAATGAAATTATTTAGAATTTCTTGTTAAAGAATTTTTTTTCTTTATCTCTATGTTAGAACCATTGAATACTGGTCGAACAACATATCGAAGTTCACAACGAAATGATCATTTATTATATACAAATAGAACGATTACAAATCAAATTGAACATAGTCTGTTTTAGCGATCATATATCAAATTATTGTTGATTTGTTTTGTTTTTGATCATTTATAAATTAAAGATATTAGTCGATTAAATCCAAATAGTTTTAGTCAAAGACTTCAGTCACGAATCGATTATTATAATAGAATTCAGCCTGACCCGGATAGTGTATGTATAAAATCTTTTGCTTTTTTCTTTTTTAATTTTTTTTTTTCACATTCAGTTAGCTATTGATGATTCAATTCATACAAGTTCTTATACAAAATTACCACCGATTTCACCAGGATATGATTCAAATCGTTTTAGTCATTTACCGTAATTATTCGCATTTAGGATTCATAGATTATTTAATTTCCGTTTTGACTTTTTCAAAGAACTCCATTAACGCCAAGTTTTTATGAAACTAAACACGATTCTCATATTGATCAACGAACATTACCAGTAGGCTTATCTGATCAATCCGAACATTTAATTGAATTACCAAGTGATATTTTCCTTACATCAGGAACAGGTGATTTTTTTAAAGAAAGAAGAAAGTACAAGTTCGAAGCCTCGGGCAGCTCAGTATCGTTCAGCACTAATACTTAACGGTAGCTCTCGTAGAATTTGGAAAACACAATAGAAATTAGAGAAATATCTCGAAGTGAGAAGTAGAATATTCTAACGGACAAACATCTATGCTTGGAGACTTCTTTGTGATATGGAGTGGTGCTTAGTGACAGATTCAACAGTCCAATATTTTCTCTACAATTGATACTATCTGTAACTCTGGACAGAAGACTTGTAATCAATCGCTAGTACTATCTATACACACTAACTATAAGAGCAGATGCATGTCGTAGCGAAGCCAATATGCTGTCGGATGGTATAAAAATAAAGTTTCTCAACAGTGTCCCACTGATCAGTGAAAAAAAAGAACAATAAATAAAAGTGTCACATTTTTAATGAGCTTCTCGATGGTTAGATTTTTTTCGATTAATGCAAAGCTATTTTAAGAAAATAATTACTTCTCTGAAAAAAATTGTTTGACAATTTTTTTTGGATTGAGTAATGGAAATTGTTAATTAATTTTTCGATCAACGAAAACATTGTTCAAGAATTCGTGACTCCGAAAAATTTCATTCAAGTTACTTAGAAAAAATCATTATTTTCTGGAAAAAAAAGCCTAGTCTTAATAGAAATAATCGGGTTAAAATAGTATAAAACTCATCGATAGCTATCAACTCAATTTTTATAGTAATTTGCCAAGCGCCTTTGAACGGGTGATCGAAAGTTAATTTTAAAAAATGTATATTCATTTATCAGTCTTTTAAAGAAGCTTGCAGAACTTTGAAAATATTGATTTTGTATTGTTTTCAAATATAAGTTCAAAATTTCCTGAAGATTTATCGGTCGAAATTTTAGAGATGGGAAAATCAAGTTTTGACTATGGAAATTAACGTTTTTTTAAATTTCCTTTACAGCGTACGTCATATTACTATTTTTTTTACATAGAACTAAAGCCGGGGCTATTCCCTCCTCACATTCCTAGCCTTGAGTCAACGATCCTTTCTTCTAATACTGACGACTTCGGAGTTTCCTTGACATTTTATCAAGAAATGTTTCCTCTTTCATTCGCTATATTTGAAATCATTATCACTTCTTCTCCTATCTCTTAAACTAAATTTTGAAGTCTCACTCGGAAACACCTAGCAGTGATCAACTTTCGTGGACTCTGAACTCCTAGAACTCTTAAAATTCAAACATGTTTCTACATTTTTTTTAATTCATGTTGTAATATAATTATAGATGCACAGACTATTTCACAACATCATCTACAAACTCATCAAACTAGATCAAGAACTTTTTCAAGAGATAGTATGTATAAAAGTATTCTTTGAATTTTTATTATGAATATGTTTGATAACAGATCGATCTAATGTTGAAAATGAAATGCCTTTAGCCAGTCGTCAACGTAGTCGCTACAGAAAGAATTCACACAATGGTAGAGAAGAAATGTTCTTTTTTTTCTAGGGTTTAATAGTTAAACATATGTTTTTTTTTTCTAATCATAGATCATCATGATTTTTTAGTAGAATCAAGTATTCAAGAAAAAACGAAACCAAAATATCGTAAAGATTTATTTAAAAGCACTGCTATTGGAATTTTATTTATAATAAATCTTAAACATCGAGCTGTTAAAAAACGTACAGTAAGTTTAACAACAGCAAAATACAAAGAATCAATACTTATTTATTCATAAAAGGAATTAAAGCATCGTCCACATCAATCACCAAGTGCTTTAATACATAAAATTCGTCTTCAAGAAATCATTGTTGCTTTACATCGTGTTTATCTTGAACCTGATGGTTCAATACATAATGCACTTATTCATACAATAAATAATTCAATTTCATTACAAAATGCATTTGATAGATCATCGAAAAATCATTCAGAAGCAATTCAAATTATTGGAATTACTTTACAAATTATTATTCCAAAAATAACGGAATTTATGGTAAAAAAAAATGTTTTAATAAACATTTAAAACGAGAAACTAGAAATAAATGAAATCAATGATAGTTAACATATCTTTATGGCTAAAAATAGAGAATTTCAAGTTCTATGAAGTTGTCGACTTTGTTTTTCATAGAAAGTTCTTAAAATGAAATACTGGTGACAATTTTATAATCAAGTTTCTGCTAAAAATTCAACTATTTTCACAAAAACTCGACATTTTTCAATACATATTTTATTTCGAAAATACTAGTCTCTAGAGTCTTGAAAAGATCGTTGGAGCATGGACGATAAAATTCTCTATTTATGGATACTAATTAATTTACTTTTAGCATAGGCTTTGACGAGCACAGTTTTTACAAAAATCAATAAGCGTCAATAGAGAATAGGCAATCATAGTTGAATGACTAAGTAGATATTAATATTTTAACCTTGATGCCGACAAGGTAAAACTTGTTTAGCAGAGAACGATGACAGTTTTGTATAGCTGAAAACACTATATATTTTGACATATGAAGAAAATTTTATTCAAATTTTCTCTTCCGAAAGAGTAAACACCTGTTTTTGAAATCAGAGGCACATAGTCTATAGTATAACAACTTCAAATTCTGGAAGAATCAAGCCGATCTTTCAAATAAAACTTCTACTTCAATGCTCACACTGGAAAAAGCATTGGTATGACAAATAGTATTTTGATTATGATCTCAAAAATTGTATTGATAAAAGCAATGAGACACTTACTATCATATATATAAAAAAAAATCTGAAGGAGCTATAGAAAATGTACGGTAGAAATGATCACCATATGCTTCCAATTTTTGTAAGCAAAAATGAGGATATGCTATTTCATAAAAAAGGATCTTAAAAGGAGTGTTCAAATATATAGAATAAACATTTGAACCTTTCCATTAGACCGGGACAGGTATTGTTAATTTACAATTAAAGTCTGATTATTCATAACGTCTCATTATGATATATTAACAACTTCCTTATTACATTTCTAGAGGATTAAGTAAATGAATGTTGAAGAAATGTGTGTCTCAAAATAGATGGAATAAAACTATCTGTTTGTGTTTAGCAACAATATCGACGTATATCGTTTTTGTCATTTTAATTCCGCCGAGATTGCGCTAACAGTTTTCTAATCAGCTTCAAAAAAGTAATTTCCGAGCATGAATACCGTCCCTAACAAAAAAAGCTTATATTCATCATTCAAAAAATAGTATTGAAAATCGTCCGTAGAAAAAGCTGATCGTTTATGTAAATAAAAAATTCATTTTATTATGTCAAACAATCATTGTTTAAAATGATTGTTTTATAATGTTTTGAGAAAGAAAAACAGAAGAACATGATATCTAAAGGTTCAGTCAAATTTTGAATCATTTGTATTTCGAGTATCAGACAAAATCATGTTATGTGTAATTTAGACGACTCATTTATTTGTCATAAAGTATCTCTTGATATTGTTCCTCAAAACAACATATCGACTTATGCGGTTAAGTTATTTTAATTGATAAAGAAAATGAAAATAAAATAATAAACTATTTCATTTGAATAAAAAAGAAAACCTGCTCGAATTAACTTTTTCTTTAATAAACGATTGATTCACTTGTAAGTACAGTTTAGTCTTAACGATAAATCATTTCAAATTACGAAGTAATCAGCTTATCAACATGGAAGTCCGAACAGGCTATATTTATCTGTATGTTTGGGAGAGGCAGAGACTCTATTTTTCGAGTTTGTTGCAAAACAGGCCGTCTGTCTGCCATTTTTTTCCCGAAATCTTTACTAAAAAAGAAACTTCATTCTTTCATAAAGAAATCTCTATATCAAAATAGATAGTGTTTAGTTTTTATCGCTCGAAGCTGAAAAATCAGTTTCTTTGTCATTTTGACTCAATACGATTAGTCTGAGTAATAGTTCGTGACTACATTGTTCATGTTAATATATTTTATTTCAGTAAATTACTGTTCGTATTCTCTTGTCGATTTATATTATTATTATTTAACATGAATTGTTTTTTGTTTTCTGATACATAATTGTATTTTCGTAATAGAACAAAACTTGATATGTCCTTTTCAACTAGGTCATTAAATGTATTGAAAATATTCTAACTCAACAAACAAAATGTTTTTTTCCAAATGGTTAATCTTTTCTTTTTTTTATCTTTTCTCAACACTAATCGATAGTATTAAATGAATAGATAATTTGTATAGAAATACTATTTTGATATGTATGATATCATCGCTTTGTCATCAATAGTCTTCTACTACCATTTAATTATTATCATAATATCAGTATATAGAGAAAGTAAACAGGCTGCGACAAGCATCAGCAGGTTCAAGGAGTTCATCATAAGCAGGTCAGATTTATAAAAAGATAAAAACGTGTTTAGACTTCTGATTGCTATTGTGAGTTTCATGGATGTCCATATTTAATTGAATATTGTTTTATTAATCGTATGAATAAATATACATGAAAATTTTCTTTATAAAGAAATACAAAAAAAACAAAAGAATGAATTGAAATTTTGATATTGTTTTAGCCTAAAGATGGTGTTCTTGGTACAGAAAAAAATTCAGCTGTATCAGCTCTTATTCAAGATGGAAATCCATTTCCAGAAAATTATTTTTGGCGATGTGAACGCGTATGTTTTGTTTGTTGGTTTCGATTAATCATTTGTTTTCTTGTATAATTTTCTTTATTAAAGGAACTTCTTGAATTTGACCATTTAAAAGTTATAAATATAACTAAACAACGAGCAAAACTTTTACTTATTGGTATTTTTTTATTTCGAGCACTTATTACAACAGTAAATAAAATAAATATGAAAACAAAAACAAAAAAAGAAATTATATCTCAATTTATTTTTCTTTTCTCTTAAGTTACTATTGAAGCCAGTTAAATATCGATTAATTCTGGGTCATTTAACATCAAATCAATCAATTAATCTTAAAGTACTAGCATCTGTTATGCTTTATATTGGTAGACGAACAGTAGGATCAAAGTCTCATATACTTGTATGTAATACGAAAAAAAAATCCGAAAATAAACAAAAACATTGATTTTTTTCTCTTTATCAATAGCCTTTACCACATGAATGGCAACTTTCATTATATACTGATATAGATATTGAAACAATTATTCAACATTCTGAAATAAACTCGATTGTTAATACATGTGAAGTAAGTTATTTTTCTATAGACATCAATAATATATTTTACTTTTTATTTAATTAAGCAATCATTACGTATGTGGTGTGAAGAATATATTCGTCGTATTGATACAAATTTTGGCAAAGAATTACGAATATGAATGTATGATCATTGACTTATTCTCTATTGTCAAAAACTTCTTTTTTTGCTTTATTCACAATTTATTTGATTGTTTCTTCTTTTCTCTTTGCTATATATTTATAAATGAATTCCCGGACAGGTTCTACTGTCGAGGTCACGTTTCTTTTTTTATTTCTTCTATGAAATTCATTAGGGAAATCGTTTTTTCATCCCTTTTTTTTCTCTTATTCATCTTCTTCTATTAGTATTCCTTCGTCGTTGTCTGATTGTTCCATACATGCGATAGACCAAATTGAATTTGGTGTCCGCTCTCTAGCGGTTACTCGAACGATCGAACGAGTTTCTTGTATATATATATCTACATATATATATATATATATATTCAGTTTGTTTCTCATCATAATTCTTTTTTCTTTCGTTTATTTCTCATGACTGCTCTCAGAACAAACGTGGTATGAAATGAAAACAAGTGTTTTGAGAACAAGACCAAGGAAAAAGAAGAATTAATCACAATTGGCAACAATATAAAAAGAAACTCGATAAAGAGAGAGAGAAAGAAAGAGAGACAAGAGAAAAAAGAAGCTGTATAGGACGGCATTCACATGTTTGTGTCTCATCAAACGTTGACATAAGGGACATTTTTGACTAGTAACATCACCAATAAATAAATAACAAAAGAAAGTTTTTAAGAAACAACTTCAGTAAGAACTGTACGCGATGATTGTGTACGAAAAGATGAACGTCGTCCATTTTGATGATCATCATGTTGATTATCTATTGTACTTGTGCTATTATTTATTGGAGACGTATTGTCACTTCTAATTTTCATTTCCATTTCTTCTATAAAAGAAAAACAATATGTCAAAGATTTTTAACAATGATATTCATAGATATGTAAATAATATTCATCAAAATAAAAACACAGACAAATCACTACAACAAATATGTATGAAAACTAAAATAATTTGCTAAATAATTTTAGCATGCAAGAAGAAAATAATATTATTTATGCATAACGAAGAATAAAATAATAATTAATAAAGGAGATAGAAAGAGCAAAACTAAGAAAGGATATACTAAAACTTACAAGTTCTCATTTCAATCATTACAGTGGATGGTTTTCTAAAGAGATGCATTGGTTTATAGAAAAGAAAAATCATACATAAAATTTTTTCTGTTATGCATCTCGGCACTCAATCATTAGAATCAAACATATATGCAAAAAAAATAATAATTCGTGCATGTGTAGAAAATAAAAATAAAAAAGAACAACATAAGTGCTTGATAAATTATTTGAACGAAACGGAATTGAAACGAGCAACAAATGCAATTTAGTATTTTACCTACATATGCTTAAGTGATTTAATATCACAGAAATTATTTTTTTATTTTTATTTTATTTTTATTTAAACTTTGGCCACATGATGATGATGACTACTCATCCTCGGACTCGATTGAATCATTGGTATACGTTCTTCATCACCATGTCCTATGTGAATGAATGAAACATTGACTAGATTGAAAAATAAAACTGATTATATTTGGCTTTCTAGTAAATGAAAAGAAGAAAGATTGATTTTTTTTCTAAATAATAATATCATTATAGCACAGCAAAGAAGAAGTAAACATTGACAGATGTCTATAATTCATTTTCAGTGAAGAAAAGATAAAGAAGACAGATATGTATATGTATATATATGTATATTATATGTAGGAAATACTATGTATTAGACGAGAGAGGAGAAAATGAAAACATTGATATACCTTCGAGGAATGTTTGAAAATTATTGGTAACTAAATAGAAGAGATTAGTAACTGAAACTCAATATCCAAAGTATGTCTTATGTCAAAAATCTGTATATATTAAGTATGCTGTCATCTTACCAATACGGTTGTGTACAATATTATTTTCAGTTGCACCAAATTTAGCAGCCAAACCACTACTACTTTGTTTGATAACATTCTTTTTAAGACCACTAATACCACCAGCACCAGGCGGTAGTGCACCTAGTCCAGTTCTCATTCCAGCATCTATACCAAATTTATTCATAGCTCCACCTCCACCTCCACCTGGACCACCAGCACCTCCTGGTCCTCTTGCTGGTCTAACTGGTTCAACAGCCATTACTCTTCGTCGTTTTTTCGGTAGTTTTGAACGGGCTTGTGTGTGTGAATAATACATAGCAAAATTAGCAACAATAACAGGTACTGGTAAAGCAATAGTTAATACACCTGTTAATGCACATAAACCACCAACCATCATTCCAACATAAGTTTTTGGTACCATATCACCATAACCAACAGTTGTCATTGTTACAATAGACCACCAAAGACCAATTGGTATTGATGTAAAATCATTATCAGGATTTTTTTGTAAACGTTCAGCATAATAAATTAACGAAGCAAATATGACAATAAATAGAACAAGAAAAAATATAAGTAACATTAATTCACGCATTGATGCTGTAAATGTATGTATAAGAATTTTTAAACCACCATAATGACGTGTTAATTTAAATAAACGAAATATACGTGTTATAGAAAAAAATTCAAATAAATCTGTATTTGTTAATGATGCTGGTAATACTTTATTAAATAACATATCTAAATAAAATGATAATGTTGCTAAAAAATCTATTATATTTACAGGTGATTTAACAAAATCAAATTTTTTTGGTGAAACTATAAAACGTATTATAATTTCAAATGTAAACCATACTAAAAGAAAAAGGAAATATCAAAAATAAAATAGTTTTTTTTTGATTAGATGTTTTTGATTTTTTTTGTTATTACCATTGCACGCTATTTCAATATATTGAAATGCTTCATGTGCTTCGGTTTTTTCTTTATGTAATGTATATGTTGGTGTTATATTTGTAAAATTATTTTCAATTAATGTTATTGTTGGTACACGCATTGTTGGATGAGTTTTTAAACAAAATGATATAATTGAAACAAGTATAAAAAATATTGAAACAACTTGTATAGCCTAAGATAATAATCATAAAATAAAACTAATGAAAAAAAAAAGAAATTCTAAAATATACTTTAGCTGCACTACTTGAATAGGGTTCTTCAAATAATTGCCATATACGTGGTTGTATACGTTTAAACCATGGTAATGTTTTCATGTATTCTTGTACAGTCATATTTTTATGACGTATTGTTGGGTCATAATCCCAGCCAAATTTACGTGGAATTTCTTCTTCAGTTATTGGTTCAGCATCAAGATCTAAACGATCCAAACCAACAAGTACATCTTGTGTATCTCTATTATTAAAAAACAATAATATATATATATATATTTTTTTTTTTATTAAATTAATGTTTAAAAAGTTTATATATGTGTATACCTATGAGTTGTATATGTCATCCAACAACAAGGTTCAACTTGATTAGCATCAAGACCCCAATATTCAAGTTCAGTTTCAAATAAAGGACCACATACATCAGTTGGATAATGTAATTTACCAGTACGATAATAATTTAGTATTTGTGCAAATACACCTGGATGTCGATCAAAATAGAATTCATTAAGGACAGAATCATAATTTGATAGAGCTTCAGTAAGACGAGAAAGTCTTGTAGCTGGAATTTTTTTTAATGTTGCCTTGTCTATAAACAAAAAGTAAATAAATAAATAATTAGTTGATGGAAAAAAAACAGTTCTTCTTTTTATGGTTCTGTTTTTTTTATACATACAAGTTTCATGGCGAATACCGCCAACATTAAGAATAACCCGATTATCGGCATCGGCCATGCGATAAACGTCAACAACTATCAAGAAATTTCCACAATATGCTTGTACGAAAAGCACATCGATGATGACGCTTTGACCCGTCAGATTGACACGTAGCAAGCAAAATTTTATGTCTTCATACATATAGCTGACGTGTGACCTGACATGCAAAGCACCGATCAACAGCAACAGCACAATCTAAAATATTAAATATATCTTAAAAAATTTTTCAGCAAATTTTCACTAGTTAGTCAGAGATTATTTTCTTTTTCCTATATCTAAATAGACTATATGCATGAGTAATATAAATATTCTTAGATTATGACATTCATCTACATGTCGTAGGCAAGAAAACACTAAAAATTAGCAATTGATATAACTATATTTATAGATAAGTCAACTAGAATTGGACAAACAATAATTCCTTATGTCAAAAAATCATACAAAAGTAAAACTGATGATGATGGAGTAATATGACGACAAAAAAAAAGATAAGTGTATGCATTTTATTAATAAAAAAAAACTGAGCATGAGGAAATAGCTTGGATTATTCGCACATATTTGCTATTCTATTTAATCGTTTGATGTAAATGCACTTGATCGATGAAGACAAGAAAATAGATGCATTTTGCAAGGAAATTTATTTTTTTTCCGATCTCTTTAGTCGATCTAGATCACGTAATTTAACCAAATGTCAACATAAAGAATAAGAAATCGATTACTACTCTTCCCAACAGATAAAAAGAACATTTACAATCAGACAAGAAAGATCTTCATCTATAAATTTATGTCTTTTTTTGGATATGACTTTTTGCTCTAGTATAACTATTGACACGAACAATCATCAAAGAAAAAGAAAACTTTGAAGAAATAAGGAAGATTATTTGTACTTGTTATTTTTATCGACATCTTAACTTCTATTTTTTCTATTATCGGTGAGTTATTTTGAGATCTCTGCATCTATGTGCTGACAATCAAATCAAAAAACCATCTACCATTCGACGCCTTGCAGGCGCGAACCAGATCATCAGTCTTTGTTTCATATATACACAAGTAAGACAGAGAAAGATGAAGTGTCAGAATTGACAAGTCTCTATCGACAATTTTTCTTTTATACATTGCTTTACTAAGGCCATGATTGTCAGAATTATTCTCTTAAATGTCCAACAAAAAATATGAAAAAAAAATTTGTTCCGTTTTTAAACAATATCAATATGTTTCATAGTTTTATATTTACTAACAGCTTACCTTGAAATATAATTATAATATTTTTCTGCGACAGATATACACAAGCACCCACTTACACGTTCTCACTTGTGTCTATCTATGTTCAATCTAACCAAGTGGAATTGATAATGGCATACACACATACACACATACAGACATATATATATATAGATATATACCATATACGGATAAGGAAAAAAGAGAGAGAGAGAAATAGAGGAGCAGCAAAAGAGAAGAACAACGAAAATAAAAGAGATCAAATCGTTGACGTATATGTTGAGACTGGAAAAGCTTGCTATAGTCTTTCTTGCTTGTGTAACCCCTACATACACATATATAATAACAAGAAGCAGAGAAAAATTTATGCTACTGAGAGATGCGCGCTAAATGAAGAGACCCTAAAGAAAGAATATGAAAGAAAGCTGGAAAGAAAAAATAGGAAAAAAGAAAAAAAATTGTTTTCCGTGTAATCAGGTGGAAAAACATAGATTCTTTATCTTGTAATTGATGCATGACAATGAAAAAGAGGAGAAGACAAAAGTAAGTGGAAAACAAGGAATAACAACGGAAAGACATCATCAACTGGCGATAATTACCATTGTTAAACTGTCAGAATAATAAAAACATGTTGATATAAATAGTTAAAACCAAGAAATATTTAAGAAGAAATCAAGCATGAATTCGTAGAACCCGGGCAAAGATATATCACTGTCGAAATCATTAGTTAATTTAAAAAAACATATCGATGAAAACGTATTATGTGTTTCAATTCAAGACAATATGTAGAAATGACAAACAACAGCTCGATTAATGTCAAATGATGATGCTCGTTGGCATCTCATCGTTGTTAACACATACTTTAATAGACATCGATGGATGGAAAAATTGCATATAGCAAGAGAGAAAAAAAAACAAGGAACAGACATAATCGAGAAAAAAAATTCTGTACAGATCTAATAATATTATAAAGAAAAACAAGAAAAGAAAGATATATATTGAGACGACTATTTCCGAGTAATGTTAACAGTCAAGCATATGCAATAGTCTGTCGTTGACATCATTAAATAAGAAAGACAAGGACATAAGAATGATTCAGCTTTATGAATTTGTATGCCATGCACGCATAGCGTGCCCAAATTACTCACTTGAACATTTGCTGTGGTGTAGTGATGATACAGTATGCAAGAATTTTTTTTCTACTTTCATTTTACTATCCTGTTCATCATCATAATTTTGGCATGAAAACATTGTGTATGAAGTTTCCAACGATAATAATAAAGAAGAAGAAGAAGAAGAGTATTTCATTACGATTCTGATTGCTTTTCTCTCTCTCTCTTTCTCTCTCTCTCTCAAACACATGTTTCTTAGTCTGAACCTAATGTAAGTTGTAGAACTAGTGATGATTGTGATGGAAAAGCAACACAAGAGAATTCTTTTCACTTCTGTTTCTTCTCTTACTTGTTCTGTTATTTTCTCTTTTCCTCTTTTTTTTTCTTCTTTTTTCTATTCCCTCGCTCTAGTTATGTAGACGGTCACAAATTGTAGCAAAAAATGGCGCATACTATTGTGGAATGTGTGCCGCAAACCATTCCGAGCGAGAAGCGAAAGATAAAGTTTCCTTTGTTCATCAATAAAATCGTTTTTTTTCCTCGCTCTTCTCTTTCTCTCTCTCTCTCTCTCTCCTTGTTTCTTCTATTCTTACATGTTACTGCCATTGCCTTCATCTTCATCATTACTTTGCTGGCAAGCAAGCAATGAAAAAGGGTACAACAGAACATGTAGACTATTTCCCGTGTGGTTTTTAGGATCACTTTTGTTTCTATTTCCATTCGTTTTTTCTTCTTTTTTTCTCTGTCTTCTGTCTTTGCTTTTGTTGATTGGCGGCAGTTCAACCCGATGAATGGCTATCATAAAATATTGAACAATGCATGTGTATTATAGGTTTTATGGTCCTATCATCAATTGGAAGGTCATATTAGCAGTAGTTCAAATCAACAATGTTGCATTATTGATCTCGACTAACAAACATATCGACATAGAACGAATTATTTTGTTAGAATTTGAAGAAGCAAAGAAAAAAGAAAAGGCCATAAGAAAAAAAAAACTAATGAAATTAAGTCTCACGATAATAACGACATTCTATTGCTTATTAAGTTGAATTCAATAGAGAGTATCTAACATCGTTGTCATTATCATGCACAAACCAATTAATGTTAAAAAGTTCAGAATAAATATATCAAAAAAAATGATATATTTTTATTACTTTAGTGATTTTGCAAATTTTGTCACGTAAATCATGTCAATATCTTATAGAAATAAAAAATAAATATTGCTTACTAATGCATCATTGAATATAAGAAGATTTTTATTTCGGTTGACTGACAATTATAAAAATAAGAATAGAATTAAGAGTACATTATAAATGAGTTCAACATGGAGAAAGAAAAAAATTTTCATCTTTTATTTCTAATAAAGATGAAATAAAAATACTTATGTTTGTTCTTGATGCAGCCGATAAATCAACAACTTTTTTTTTCTATAACCAATTTCGGTAAACTAGAAGCAAAAATTTCGATGATTGATTTTGTTGTTTTATTTAAACTATGTCATTCAAAAATGTCACACATGAACAACATGGATTCTTGATAGATGGATTAAATATAGAGTTTTACGATGTCATGACGTGTTATGAAAATACGTCAGAATTTTCTATCTGTTATTAATTAACATGATCAGAATACATAAGATGATGTAAATCAAGGCTTATATAAAATAATAAATAAAGATAAATTAAAAGAAATAAACCTATTTTTATAGACATTCATAAAAGAAAAAGATTTACCTAATGTAGTAATCCTTTCAATACGACAGACGTTTTTCATCTCAGAACATTCCAGATTTATTGATGCGTACTGTTTATCATTGATATAACTGGCATTGCTATACATGATTTAGTACGAATAACAGACATATACATCTTACCAGACTTTAAAAGATTAATAATGCTGATTAGAAATGAAAACTAACATATTTTAACTAATTATTTTACTACGAAAAAAAAGGAATTACGTTCTGAAACATTTTGCTCATTGATATTTTCAAAGAAAAATTTCATTTATAAAAATTAAAATAAAATGAATATAAAATGATAGGTACAAGCAATATCAATAGTTTAAAATTAAGATATTAATAAAGATTTTGAATGGTTAACAAAAACAATTAAAAAAATAAGAAACAAAACGTTAATCTTAAATAATGAATTATTGAAATAAGATATCATGAAAGATAATCTTTTATTCATATGATAGACAAGTCATTTAAAATCTTTATTTAACATTTGATTTTCTTTTTTTTTTCGTTTAAAAATAAGCTTTCGCCGTTCTAAAATATAGAAAATCCAAACAGTTAACTTCAATTCATTCAATATTCAAACCTTGGATAATATTGATGCATGTGTTGAATACCATGTTGAGGTGTAAATCGTGCATGAATTTCACCTAAATCTTGTTCATTTGTATCTTCTATAGTTTGTGGTACGAATACTTCCATTTTCTATTGAAAAAAAAAGAGCTAAAAAGAACAACAGATCAATATGTATGTATATACTTGTGTTTCATAACTTTTCGATTGACGATTATCAATTTGTACTGGTATTTGTCGAATACCATTGGATTTATTATTTAAATAATTTTTAATTTGTGTGCGTTGTTGGTAACGACGCCATAAAAGACATAAAACAATAATAGCAATAATCGATAGAAAAAATATAACAATTCCTAAGACAAGTAATGCAATCCAAGGTTCATCAATACGTTTGGAGGGAGAAGATCTACTATTATACATTAGTTCTATTATGAATCTAAAAAAAAAAGAGAGATATTGCCTTTGATTTATAATAAATTATGTAACTCATATTTTTTTCTATTCTAATTGAATAACGATAGACGGATGAATCAGGAAAAATTTTGATGCGTCTATACATATATTGTTTTATTCTTCATGCATAATTCAATCATCAACAGTGAATGACATACAAAATTTGGTTAATCCCCATTTGGTTTGTATATATCAACGTATGTAGGCATACAAAGATACAAGAATAAGGTAAATAGACTTACAAATTGTGTGACGAAATATACTGATCTATTCTTTTTTTTTCCCTTCTGTTCTCCTCCTTAGTCTTTACATACAGTTAATCAGCTTTTCACTTATTATATTGATTTGAAAGTACAAAAAAAAAGAATTTTGACATTTTAGAAATAAATCTGCAATTTTATTTGTTTGCTGTCCTTGGCATTAGACATTTCTTTCGTTTGTTGAAATCTATTTCATTTCAACAATTAATTTTTCTTACGATACTTTATATCTTATAACATTGTTTTATACAATTTAATTATAACATGTACAGGTCGTTCCGAATCTATTAAACTACAAATTCATTAATGATAGTACAAGCCAAAATTGTAATTATAGTTTATTTTTCACTTTAATAACGAATAAATTTAATTTTATAATAATTATTATGCATTAGAGAAATGATTCGGAAAATTTGAGAAATAAATTATGTTCATAGTTCAGATATTTCATTTAAAAATACAATAAATATAAAAAATTGTTTACGTAAGAGCAAAGTTAGCTAGATATTTGATAATGAGATGCAACTTGAAATGATGCTAGATTTCTGAAACTTACTTTTGAATTTATGAGATCCATTCAAATGTTGACACTTACCTATTGATAATATATTATACATCGTTGGTGATCTCTTATCTTCATATTTTTAATAAATGGTCGCACAAATACTGCCAGTTATAATAAAACTCTTTAAAATCTTGACAAAAAAAAACAATTTGGAGAAGTTCCTACTTCTTAGTTTTTCGTGATAATTTCTACATTATTTATTTATTGTTATAAAATTAAACGCACTTTATTTAAATGAAAAATTAACTACATATGTCGCATGCTTGTTTGTACTACCGCCGATATAGCGCACATTGTACTGAACGATCTATCGACAATTTTTGTATGTATCTCTACTCCTTTCATAGCAACGAAGAGGATAGAGAAGACCAATGGTTATTAGGTACGTCTCTTTAACAACTGATAGCAACAGACGTAAGGCTTCTTTGCTAGAGTTTCTGGGCAATGAAGAAAAGCGCTGGACGACATTAACCACAAGATTTAGACTAGTCTCGAATATTTCAAAGCGTTCTTCGAAACATGAATCGTTGGAATATGTTTATGAATGTTCTCAATAGTGCAGTTTTTTCTTAATTTGGTGCAGATAAATATTTATAATCAAGATGTCAATGATGATAGGCAGTGATGCATTGATATGCCACGTTCGTTCTACGATCAGCATAAAATTTGTAACCTGATCAGGTTATAACTTTGGGAAATGATCAATATCAGTGGTTCTGAGATTATTAAGATATGTCACAGTGCGCTGAGACGTGCTTTAGATACAATGAATATACACAGTTGGCTTATTTACTAGTAGAATTAATCGTTAGAATAATAATCAATATGGTTAAACTAAGAGAAACGGAATACGAAAATAAAAAGCAACGAGCGAATAGCTTTAAGGTGAATCAAAATAGAGCGTTAGTAAAACTAATCTGTTTGAAATGAAGAAATAACTAAAGAAGGAATATATGCAACTGTTAATAATCGATTGAAGTGATATTGTGATTATAAATAGAACTCAGCAAGACTATAACAAGTCTGAATGAAAATATCTCCATAGGTCTTCTTTATAGAGTTACGATCATTTTATCGAATTTTCCTTTAAATTTTTCGCTATAAATAGATCTCTTGATCTTGAATATATCATGAAAGTTTCAGGTAAGACGGATACTTTCTTCTCGACCAATTGAATATACAAACACAGCAATCATATGCCATAAAGAAAATCATAGAGGCAACTTTTCGTTAATATTAAGTGCGTCGAGAAGCAACTATCCATTTGGGCTACAACTTTCAGGATATACTCAGAATCAAAAGATCTATTTATAGACAAAAGTTCCCAAGAAAACTCTTTCTCTTTAATTTTTTTTATGAATACTTTGCCATAATTTGAAAATCCAATAAAATAGTCGTAATTCTATCAGGAAAGTCTATTAACAATCGGATATGTTTTATTGTAAGACAGATCGTTTTCATAGTGATTGATTAGTTTAGGCAAACAACAATAATCTGGTAGAGATTTTTCACTTAATTTATTTTGTATTAGTCGAATGAAATTAAAGAACATATGTGAATCCTACATGTTAGCTTCACATGAGTTGCTATGATTAGTGTTTTTAAAACGTCACACGCTCTGAATACCATGGTTTGTAATTTTTTTATATTTATTTTTGAAAAAAAAGCAGTCAATAAAGAAACAAACTACATACAAAACAAAAAGAATATAGATCCATCTAAATTGAAATTTGAAAAATAAATAGATGAAGTTATTATGAAAATAGAATGTCTTTGTTATATCTTTTATTTATATTCTGTACCAACAGTTGACGAGTTTTTCGATGGCATAGTTCCCATATTAGCCAATAAAACTTTTAATTCACCAATAGCTTTTCCAGGATTTAAACCCTAAAATAGAAAACAAAAACAAATGATTAAATTGTCTTTTGTTGATTATCATTTTCGTTCTTTTACCTTTGGACAAGCTTCCGTACAATTCATAATTGTATGACAACGATACAATGTAAATGGATCACGAAATTGTTCTAATCGTTCTTTTGTATATTCATCACGTGAATCAACAATCCATCTGAAATTCAAATGTTTTCTTTAATAAAAAAAAACAATGAAATATATTTACACATACTTATAAGCTTGCATAAGAACAGCTGGTCCAAGATATTCATCAGCATTCCACCAATAACTTGGACATGATGTTGAACAACAGGCACAAAGAATACATTCATACATACCATCCTATTAAAAACAAATTGAATTAAAAACAAAAAAAACCGTTCGTTGACATGTATACAAACCAATTTTTTACGATCTTCAACACTTTGAAATAATTGTTTATCACCAATAGATGTAGGCAAGGGGGAAAAAGCGGATCCTCGGATCCTCGGATCCTTTGGATCCTCTGGATCCTTTTGGATCCTTTTGGATCCTCTTGGATTCTTTGAGATCCTTTTGGATCCTAGGATCTCAAAGGATCCAAAAGGATCCAAACTGGGATCCAAAAGGATCCGGAGGATCCAAGAGGATCCAAAAGGATCCAAAAGGATCCAGAGGATCCAAGGATCCGAGGATCCGCTTTTTCCCCCTTGGATGTAGGTGTTTTACGTTATAAATAAGGTTCAATCATTTTATATTGCATATAAAAATTAGTAAAATCCTAAAAGAATAAATAAATAAAAGAATACAATACAAAAAAAAAATTATTTTAACATACAGGAACAAGATCCTTAATAACATACATATGTGGAAGTGGATGAATTTTTAATGGCTTATTGGAATCATCGATCTTACTAGAACATATCAAAGAAAATAACACAACAACAAAATTGATGTTAAGAATAAGAATTTATTCGAACCAAATGCAAGCAAGTGTATTACGACCATCAATATTCATTGAGCAACTTCCACAAATACCTTCACGACATGAACGACGAAAAGCTAATGTTGGATCAAGTTCATTTTTTATTTTAATAAGAGCATCAGGCACCATAGGACCACAACTATTAAAGTATAATAAATCATTAAAAGAAAACATCCAATATTAATAAAATACATACTCATTTAAATCTATTTTATAATCTTGTAAATATGGTTTTTTATTTGGTTCTTCAGGATTCTATTAAAATAAGAAATTAAAGTATTCAACACACAGCAAGAGAAAGTACAAATTACTCAACGATAAATCGAAACAGTTTTTATTCGAGATTGTGACTCACGTTTTAAATGTTTCATATCTGGCTTTTTTGTATCTGATGCATTTGTTTTTGTTGCTGCTGCAGTGGTAGTATTTCGAACCTAGATTAACATACTAATAATAATATAAATATTCAGAACACATAAATAAATATGAACATGCCTGTGCAATAAAAAATCGACAGGTACCACCAGTTACTGTTATTTTAGTAAGTGCACGAAGCATGTATGTAAAATAGATTTGAGAATGTTTCTTTTCTTGCAATTACTTTAATAAGGCTACAAGCAAGTCAATTGATGTATCTACTAGCCGATGTGAATGATTCATTGCATAATTTTTATAACGAATCGAATGACATACTTGTGCACGTTGCTTAATCACAGAATCACTTTAAAAGATTTTTTTCAAAAGAGAATTTATGCACAGACTATAATATTGTTATATTCTATTTTTGTCTTTATCATTCTTTTTCATATTATTAGGATCATTGAGTAGCGTCATCTAGTAACTTGTCTGAAAATGTCTAGCTAAACATTATGTAGAAATATTGTTAAGATCTAGCTGATCCTGAAAATATATAAATCTTGATCAATGGCTTAGTTATAATAAAAATGTCACATAATGTATTTAGAAAGAAATAACCATTGAATGAAAAGCGTATTCCATCAATCCATCCATTAGTCAGTAGATATCATGCGGATAACAATCTATCAAAGATACTATATAAAAAGACGAAACGTCGTTTATGTATCATGCTTTTATTCTATTACACTAACTTCAATTCCAACAATCTGTAAAGAAAGAACAACATATTTTTGACTACACTATAGATATATTTGTCAACCGCAAAAAAGCTTTACGGCTAAAATGAAAAGCATAGAAAATTTACTTCGATTATTTCACAGTGCAAAAATGAGTAAAATTAGAGAACAATCAATTCATGACTGTTGTCGATTCAAGTCTATGCTTCACATGAAACAATATCATTTTTGGTTTTGTTTAATACAGACGATATAAATATTAGGAGCATAATCAAGTATTTCTTTAGTTACCTTAAATAATAATAGTACTCGAATAAAAAGAGGAAATTGTGCATTTTTAGAAAATGCACGAAGGCCAAATTAGAAAACATGTTTGACCAATCTAATAAATTCATTATCATTAAGGCAATGCTTCAATTACCGAAAAAATATTTCTAGCTAGCATTCTATGATATCTTTTTAATCATATTTTATAAGTCTTGCTTACAGTATCTGCAATGGTACTATTGCTCATGTGAAATTCATCTCAAAATCGTCAACAAAAAAAAATCAGATGAATATCGATTTTAATTGGATTAAAAGAACGTCATTTGTACCAATTTTCAATCAAACTGATAAATATTTGTTTCTCTTCCAAGGATCTACAAGAAATGAAACCTATTCTGGCTTAATTTTTTTTTTTTGACAGCTATGAACAATCTTTATCCCTTCACCCTTCTTACTTCCTTTATCCTGAAGTCACTAAAGACAGTATGGAAAGTCAAGAAATAATGATTGTTCATAGCTGTCAAGGAAAAATTGTATCAGAATAGCTTTAATTTCACGGGGCCTATGTATTGTTGAGAGGTATCGCAAAGCGATAGAGTTCCATGTAACTCTGAAATTGAATAAATTTTATGGATTAGAATAACAATTATAGTTGACTAGAGTGATAGATGTTCATCTGCATTGTATTCAAGAATAGTGATGACGAGTACTTTCCAATTTCTTCATTGTTGTGGGTTATTTCGCAGTCATTTGTGACAGTATTGCCAATATTCATAATAACACTCTTGAACTTGTAAATCTTGCACGAGTCATTGTAGAACAAATGATTTGAATAAGAATGAATGTTGATTTTTCTTCCAATAGGTTAGCTTACTATCGACAATAGTATATCTCCTACGAATTTTTTTGTTAAAGCCAAGAGCATGTGTTTTGCGTTGTAACATCTCCAATTTATATTTGTGGTATTGATGACGAGCGTACCCTTACGGTTTCACATCAATCGAGTTTTAATTAAAAACAGCGTGATGCCTTGAGGTTACCGATAAAAAAGAAAGAAAATCTAGTGATAATTTTTATTACGCATCTGTGACTTTTACCAATAGTTTTTCTCATGAATTCATTTATCTGTAACGCCTACTTTCTTTTACCAACAGAATTCTTTGTGTCCAGCATTTCTATAAGTAATAATACATTCTTACCATCCTTATCTATTTCATTTCAACGTTATTTACTATGTATTGCACTTAATACTATATGTGGCCTAGTTTCAAACAGTATTTTTTAAAAGTAAGTCAATTCAAATTTAACTCATTAGATTTTATTAGGATTTTATTCTTTTAGACTTCTAGTCTTGATGTGACCCTTTAATAAATAGATTTTAACTTTTATTATGAAAGATAAAAATGTTTTCATTGTGTTAAATAATAGTTATTAATGATGTTTTATCTATATTTCTTCATATAATGAAATACTTCTGTTTTATTCGAATACAGTTCGATACTTTTACACATATTCGATGCGCAAAAAAGAATATTTTTCTTTATCTGTCATTAAGAGATATGCGCTAGCTGTTTGTCACTATTTGAATCTCACAGGACGTTTACATAGATAAAAACACACCAATGTGTACTCACTCACCATTGCATGCATATTCATTGGCTCTTTATCGTGTTTTCTCTCTCGATTTTTACCGTTCTGTATTTTTTTTTTAATAATATGGACGATAACCTCGACATTCAAAGAAAAAACAAATCTACACGTGCGTTCGCATTTCTTTATAAAGACAAATAATAAATACCTGAAACACAAAAGAATAGACAAACGAAAGTTTTTCTACAGGAATCATTACGAAACCGAAGTGAATATGTCATCATCAACCGAAGAAACTCCTCTAATTGAAATCTCAAATGATAATCCTCTTGAACGACCACAGTCACCGTTATGGCGATTATTTCATGGAACACATTACATGATTGGTGGTCTTACTTTTATTACTGGATCATGTATGTATTTTCCTAGTGTTTATAATAAATACTCATCTGCATTCATTATTGGTGGATGGCTTTTTACAATTGGTTCATTCTTCTTTTTACTTGCTGATTTACAAGAATGGTGGTATTATCGAGTTGGTTGTTTTTGTGATCGTAAATATCAATTAGCATTAGAAAGTCATGATGCTATTCTATTTCGTAATCCACGAAATACATTTATTGGTCGATATGAACGAGCAGAAGTAGGAATAAATTTTTTTATGTCTGCTTGTGGTTCTGCATTTTATCTAGCTGGATCTATATTATTTATTCCAGTGTTCAGCAAAGAATTAATTTTAGGTGAATGGTTTTTTATTATTGGCTCAGCATTCATTTATTCATCTCAAGCTTGGAAAGTATATCGTTCAGCTTGTACAAATATTCATGATAGACATGATCGTCGATTTCGTTTATCAAATTTATTAAATGATATTCCAGCATTAGGTGTCGATGGTTTTGCTGGTATTGGTGGTGTTTTTTATTTTATTGGTACCATCTTATTTCTTCCACCTTTCAACAAGACTTATTCGGATGCTGTTCGTGTTGCAATTCTATTTGTATGTGGTGGTACAAGTTTTACATTATCTGGCTTGTTTCTTCAGTATCGTCATCATTTTACTCATCATGATTAACATTCTCAAGGTAGCATTATAGTTTTAGTTTTTAGGTCCATACAGAGAACTAAGTAAAGCGTCAGTAAAACAAAAAAAAACTATCAAATAAAGATTGATATACAGAAAAATATAATCCAACCAACAAACGCACACGTGATCGGATGTATTGTCATTTTTTTCTTTTTTTGGTTTTGAATAAAAGAATAAAACAGGAAAAAAAAGAAATGATTAGTGAGAAGTGTGATAACAACAAAAACAGACGCAACAAATTACTACGGTGGTATTTTCAACTATTCCTCTCACAAGTAATCAATCAAAAATTCACATTTACGTGCTAACTGTTTGAATAAAAAAAAACAAAATGAAAGAACGAAAAAAAAACTGAGATAAAACTGTTTATCACAAAAAAAGTATACTATCAGAAAGGATTTAAATCAAACGAAAAAAAAAATAATGCTTTCAAGATTATCATGTATAAAAACAATAAGACTAGATTTGTTAATTAATTTTGAGGGTGTAAAGAACTGAAAATTCTGCAGAAAGAATCTACTTTCGTCTTTCTGGCAGAACTTGAATAGCCAATGCTGAAATCATCGACTCTCTATAATGTTTTGTCTGAGAGAGCATCTTCGTATTAATGTATAGTAGGAGCAGAGCTAAAAATGCTAAATTTGCATTTCTGCCACGATTAGCCATCAGACTAAAATTTTTTTTAGAAAATTCGACATTTTTCGAAAGAGTAGTTTCCTGCCATCTCTTGCCTAATCAGTGATCTTGAGAGAGCCAAACAAAAAGTTATTTGTTACATTCACTTTTTTTTATTACTATCATTCGATGATATTGCTGTTAAAAATAAAATTTTTTGTTATCCATCATATTCAAGTGTAGTTTTTGATTCAACTTCATTATTGATTGAAAGATAAAATGAATTAAATGTTGAATATTGGTCATTCTGAGAAGTACAAAAAAAGGCACATACAGGATGTCCCAAAAGTCCCTTCCACTGGAATTTTTCGTATATTTTTTTTTACTTAATTGGGTTACTTCTTATTTGCGATCATATATCAAATAAAATTTTAAAATATTATTAAAACTTTAAACCTCAGTCAACCTTAAAGTTAAGAAATTAAACTATTTGTTTTTTCAAAACTACAAAAACTTAATTAATTTAATTTTCAAGTTTTTATTGATAAATGCTCATATTTAATAATTTTCACTTTCAAGTTCGAATCACATAAAGTTTAGGAAAATGTAGAGTCCGCTAGAATATCTAGCATTAATCTAGCTGAATGTAAAAAAGATTTATAAGTGCCGCGTGTAGTCTGTTTGAAGCTAAGTAAATGCGGTCTGAAAGTGTCACTTCTCATTTTGGAAGATTAGTGTAAGAACACTGCAGCAAAACAAAATTAGTTTCACATGTCAAGTGATTTGATTCAGAAAGCTTTATCAGTTCTGGATTAATTATGAATTTTGTTACTTCACCAAAAAGAAGATCCTATAAATGAGATGTAGTGTTAAATAAATTGTTTTAAAAAACGCCAATGAAATCTTGTCGCATTTTATACTAGGTCACTTAAATAGGTTGATCGCGTGAAATTTTTTTATAAAACCTTTTTTGGAACGTAGCAAAATCATAGATTTAGTTTAAGTACTATGAATCTTAAACTTAATCAGAAACGTTTTTAGGAAGGTGATTTACTTAATTCTCATATTGAAAAACGAACCCTAATTCAGCTCGAGCAAGGGGCGCAAAATAATGAAAGTGTTGATGAAGATCGAAGGGAGATTTTGAATTGTTTCTCTCATATTCCACAAACATGATTCAATATCCATTCAAAGTGTGAGCTCGGTGGACGCTTGTTCGAAGAGAACTCGAATATCAACATCTAAATCTTGTCCCGTTTAAATTTTTTCCACAGTTTTCGTTGTTGAATAAGTATATTTTTAGGTTCCAATTAGTTTCTTTTCAGTGGACTGTTGATCTTATGTTATTATAGAAACTGAATAGAGTTCCACTACAAAAACAGGCTTATGACATTCATATTGGTAATTCAGTCTAATGAAATCTAAATATGAGACTTAATTTCGAAGAACAAGAAGAGCCCTACGTAGTTTAGCGAACTCTGCTAATAAGCGCTGAATACATTGAAATCCTGCAAGCATATATCAAGTGAATTATATATTTTCCTAAACCAAAATATAGAAATTGCATAAAAAACAGGAGCGAACTTTACAAATTTTAATTCTTCACACAAAATGGTTGTTAAAATTCGTTTCAGTATCTTATAAATGAATATATTTCGCATAAAGGTTTCTAATTAAAGCAAAATATAATATTAATTAAATATACATGCAGTCTTTTTGTTTATCTTTATTTATAATTTCTTGAAAGTGAATATTGTTTTTCTTTTAATAAATAAATTGATATTGAAAAATGTTGAAGTAAAGTAACATATAAATCATGTGGGCAATATTTAAATATTAAACTCAATTATTAAACCAACAGATCAGTGTAATAGAATGTTTTAAATAGAATATTCGAATACTTGGACTGAGCTTAAAAACTCTTATAAGTTTGAACAATATATAAAAGCTTCCGCTCTCCTCATGGACAAGCCCGATTAAACAGTAAAAGCCCCTTACAAAAAAAAAAGAATTAAACTCTTAATTAAAATAAGCCAGTTAACAAAAGAATATGTTTTTAGAATTTCAGAATCTATCTATTTGTCTGCGAATACATTGAAATATACAAGTCTAGAATAGAGTCCTGCAACGGGGTCGGGTACCCGGCACCCGACCGGACCCGAAACTGTGGTCCGGGTACAAATTTGCCGGGTCGGTTCGGGTGCCGGGTATAAAAAAAAATGCCGGGTCGGGTGCAGAATTTGAGCATACCCGGTACCCGACCGGTAGTCGATGACATCTTAACAAGTAAAAGTATTTTACACTCTAGGATAGAGTCCTGCAACGGGGCCGGATACCCGGCACCCGATCGGACCCGGAACTATGGTCCGGGTACAAATTGTTACTTGATGAAATTAAAATAATAGTATATTTTGCCATATGAAATAAAAGTTTGAAAAGTGAATATAATTTTGACAATAACAATCAAGTGCTGACTATTTCAAGGCTGGGCCGGGTCCGGTCGGGTACCGGGTAGAGCTATCCGGGTCCGGTTCGGTTCCGGGTGGAAGATGACCGGGTCCGGTCGGATTCCGGGTTTGAAAAAAATGAGCCGGGCCGGGTCCGGGTGCGAAAAGTAGTACCCGTGCAGGACTCTAGTCTAGAATGTATATTCCTACGACAGAAGTGTTTTAAGATTGTTTTGTCTGCTATTTAAGTGAAAGTTACTGAGCACTTAGAACGATTAACGATTAACGATAAGAATATGCAACGAGAATAATCTTGGATGTTCTATTTTTGATCGATAAATCTTTCTTATTTATGCAATCTTCTATCTGATCGTGGTACTCCGTGATCAGTCGACGATGTGTAGCTAATCTCAAGATACTACTGTATCGTTGTAAATTGTTTGCTATTGATGATATCCTCATGGATTACATTCTTACTTATACCTGTGTCTCTCATTTTCTACTTAATAAGAAAAATTAAATTAATTCAACCTTTTTATTCGTATAGTCGTATTCTTATTAAATTGAATATTTTTATTATTTAATGAACACTTGGTACAAATTTGTTTCTATGTGAGGAATGTCGTTGAAGATGAAAATAAAAACAAAACGACTTAATTCTATACAAATTGAAGTTTTAAGCATGTCGTAATTCAACACCACTTATTCAATCAAAGGTTACTGTAAATGAAGAAAAAACAGTCTATAACAATGACAAAACTATTGAAATTTCAAAATTTGACAAATCGATTGTTTCTCTAATTATATCAAACAATGTCTAATACTAGACCAGATATGTTTACAGAGTAGGGAAGGTGAAGTGGAGTGAAGTCTTTATACTCTACAAATTTGACCATAAACATTTCAAGTTTCTATCTTCAAAATGAGCACGTTTTATCAGTTTTTGAATGTCATAAGTTGAATATAGACTGAAGAGGATCATATCAATTGATACACATAATTGTCATCTATAAATGTAAAATCTAATGAGAAATGATAGAAAACAAAAAAAATTACTAAAATAACAACCGCAAAATTGTATTTGTATTTCTCATACTCGTTCTTTTACCCTAATAAAGCAAAACATTAACTTGTAAGTTCTATATTCTTTGGCTTTGATGAAGACATTTATCTACTTTCTACTGCTGATTATAGTGATGCATCTAATTTGTTTACACCTTGTCTTGTCGATCACTTGACTTCATCTTCTTCAACTTCTTGTGCTTCTAAACAATTAAAGCAATTCCTACTGGAAAAAGCCGAACAATTTCACATTAAAAGAGTGATTCAACGAACGCATCGACGTCTTGAAGGGTGTGGATGTCAGTTTTGGAATACGTGTGGATTCATTCTCTGTAAGCATTATACAGATTCATATAGACAATGTTGATATTATATCTAAAATCACATCGGTATATATTGTTTTTCAAGTTGAGATTTAATTTAATTTTGCTCATGCAGGTATTATGTCCCAAATTTGAAAACATTGACCATGACAATCTATCATAATATTCTTTGCTATGAAGCATGTATATTTCTTCTCTTTTACAACGTTTGTCATATGTTCGACATTTGACATTATTGCTGTTTATTGGTTTAATAAGAAATAGACCGGGGTGTGGGTGTGGGGTGTTAACACCCACATCGACACTCACACCCCTTCTTGAATTAATAATCTAACAGTATATCATGTAATAATAGTAGAGTTAATGACTTTTCTTTTCAAACCATATTAGAAAAGATAAATATTCACTTGAGAAGATGTGATTGTCATTGACTTATTTCCATAAATGTGCATATATATTCAAGTAAACACACAGAGAGATAATAGATACCATTTTATCTGCCACAATGATCTTCCGATGCTTTTACACAGGCATGCTTTTTCTTTTGATTTGATAATGGTCAAATACGTTATCCATTTCTAAGATAACCATTGATTCCATTGAATTGACTTCATATAAATTACCCAATCTGTTACTACCTATTTCAAAAGAACTTATTGCGCAAAATAAATCATCGTTAGTTGAGACACTGGGCATAATACTATATCCGCATCTGCATCTTGCTGACGATACAGTATGTGCAGGTATGAACAATGAATATAATTATGTAATTATTGAAGTTCTTCGTTATAGTCCTTTAACATAATATGAAACCTGTGGTGTAGCTTTTAACTGTCTACGTCAACCTGATATTCTTGCTCTTCAATGGAATGTTACTTTTCCTTCTTTAACTCAGCAAGTACTTTCGTCTTCACATCTGTCTATTGATTATTCATCCTCCACATATATTCTCTCAGGTCTTCATTTAGCTGATCTGTATATTGATATAGAATATAGACCTGATTCAAATGCTAGTTATGGTCGACCACTTTGTTGTCGAGATGGAATACCAAAACCAGATGAATTAGGAGCAGGATTTCAGGCTGCTTATCGTATATGTCATCTACCACTACGGATAGCTGAAAGTATGTTAAAATATATTGTTCAAAATGAAAAACAGATTGACTTTATTTATTTTACTGGTGATATTGCTTGACATGATGAATGACAACCGACTCAAGACAAAGATCTCGAAGAAATTTCTTTTACAACTCGTTTATTAAAAAGAATACTTTCCAACAAAAAAATTTATTCATGTGTTGGTAATCATGAAGCAGCACTGTATTATCTTTTTCCAACAGATAATATATTACGACTTTATTCAAATTTAGCTTCTTGATAGATTGACCAATTTGGTCTTGATGAACAAATCAGGGACACTATTTTCAAAGGAGATTTGTATACGACCATAATGTTACCAAAAATTCGTTTGATTTCATTAAATATGAACTATTGTACTGGCAACACGGATTGGATTTTCATTAATTCAACAGATCCTCTATGTCAATTACAATTGGCAAGTTTTATATATCTTTTTTCCCTCATATTAGTAGCATTTGCTAGAAATAAAATCTTGATTTATGTTCGTCTTACAATTGATCCAATGGCTTCAATATGTGAAGAACATCAAGAAAAAGTTTATACTATTGGACATTATTCATCACGAATGTGTATGGTATCATTTAGTTGGGCTTATTATAGCATTGACAATCGTTATCAAAACACGATAACTGGCCAGTTTTGTGCTCATACCCATTTAGATGATCTTACGCTTTCTTATAATGAAATAGATTCTAAACAATCGGTAGGTTTTATCCAAACATTACTTCAGGTTATCGAATCTAGGGTATAGGTGCAGATTATGGAAACAGACTCACCCACATCCACTCACACCCATAGCCACACATTTACATTCTCGAAAAAAATTTGCATCGGGTGATGCTAGCAAATGTCGCGTTGTCTTGTCGAAAAGTGCTTGAGGACACGACATCTCCATGGGAACATACATCTCCGATTTCCTGAATATGTAACTCCTCTCTAGATATAACAATCTTATTGTAGGAAATCGATCAATTATCACTTATCGAACAAATTAAATATTGAGATGTAATGGAATATTTTGCATGCATTTAGAGAAACGATAATTTAACGAATCGAATGAACGAAAAGACTCAAATGTAATAAGAAAAATTTAAATGATAGATAGAGTTTTTTCATCGTGACAAAAAAGAAACTATTCAGTAATGGATGTTGCTATGTTTGCAGAACTGTTTTTCAATAACAACGGCATCCACACTCTGAAAAGCCGACTCTTGATATTTATCATGATTTAAGTATAGTCAAAATTGAATAAGCCGTTCAGTGAATACATAGTGATCATTATGATGATTTTCGTTTAGAAATTTTTTTTTCTAGGTAATGGTGCGATATTCAAAGGATTAATTTTTATTGATATGAAAACCAGTAAAGAAAATAGTAGATGTGTGAATGAAAAGAAGATCCAGAATCACAGCCATACCTATTTTCTTGATGAGATGGGGTTTATGATGTCATTTTAGAAAACAAACTAAGAATAAACTGTTGGTAGATGATAATGAAGACAGGAATAAAAACAAGAATGGCAACAACAATTTATATGTGCGTTTTATTTGTATTGTGATAAAAAAAAAGTAAAGACACACAAGCATGCATTTGCATACTTTTCTTTTAACGAAAATATTTACTGTACAGGTGACGATTTGTTCGTTTTTTTTGCTTCATCAACTTGCATATTTTTTAGAAGGAAAAATGTATGCCTTCAAAGTAATCTACCGCACACTAAGGCATTCAATATAAATCACATTTGATTGTGTGTATGTGATTCAGGTATTATCTTCATCTAAACCAACATCCACACTCTTATTTATAATATTTTTGTACAAGGGCAAATCCAAATACTAAGCATTTGGTCTCGAATTCCAAAGTTTTTTTCTGACTGTGCTATATCTTTAGTAAAATAGATCATCATTGAAGTCACTTTATATTACTTTATCGCTTTAAGATTTAGGTGTTTTGAGACCAAATCGAAACTGAAATACAAACCAAATCCGAATTGAATCTTAAATCTAAAGCAAATAATTGCAAATGCCAAACCTTTAGATTTGTGCACTCTTGTGTTTGATAGACACGTCTGCATGTCTAGTGACATATTTCTGCGGAGAATATTCGAAACGTGTGCATATTTCAAAACTATTTTACTTTATTTTAGTTCTTTTCTTCATTAAATACCGAGGAATACGAGTAAAAACAACTATGTTATCAATGAAATAGTGAAGCGAACCGTCTTCCAAATAACCGAAGAATGAAAGAAAGTGTGTTATTACAAACTATGCTTCATACATCTTTGCAGTATCACATTAACAAGTAGATAAATAAATGCATCATAACTTCTACAGATATATTTCATTTTTTGTAAATATATATTTCATATTATTTACGAAGAATAATGGTTTGATAACATCAATCGAATTAAATGTTCCTGAGTCTATTATTTTCAATGAAGAGGTGATCGATGAATTTATTACAAAAGAAATTCAACAAGGTTTTCCTGGTGCTGCTCTTATTATAAGTCGATACGGTAAGATATTAAAGCAAACTGTCTATGGTTACAAATTAAAATATGATGAAAATGCGAAAATAATACAACAACCACAACTATTAATATTAGACACCATGTTTGATTTGGCATCATTAACTAAAATGTATGCAACAAACTATGCGCTTATGCACCTGGTTGAGCAAGGAATGTTGAATATTGATGATCCAGTTAAAAAACATATACCTCAATATTGTGGATGTAATCCTGACAAGGAATGTCGTGAGGCAAGATTAATAAAAGATTTATTGACACATACAGCTGGATATGCTCCAAGTGTTAAGTTTTATGATCCAGAGAAAGTTTCATCGGATTTATTCTCACAAGATAAACATGAAACTGAAGATATTATCGAAACCAAACTAGGATTTCAACGATCGAGAAGTGGTGATCAATTACCCGTTTATTCTGATATTGATTACATGCTTTTGGGACTAGTTGTTGAGCATATCAGTGGCATGTCAATTGACCAATATGTAAAAATTAACATTTATCAGCCATTATGCCTCACACATACATTATTTAATCCTCTCAATAATACAAACTATCAAAAATCAAATTTTGCTGCTACTGAATTAAATGGAAATACACGTAATCATACAATAAACTTTCCTAATGTACGTACTCATGTGTTACAAGGTGAAGTCCATGATGAAAAATCATTTTATTCAATGAATGGTTTATCAGGACATGCTGGTCTATTTTCAAATTTAAATGACATGTCGATTCTAACTCAAATTATGTTAAATAATGGTACATATGGAAATGTTAAATTTTGGAGCAAAAATGTGCAAGACCTATTTCTAAAGCCATATGCATATGATCCAACATACGGATTAGGATGGCGTCTAAATCGTAACAAGTCTTTATCATGGTTCGGTCTCTATGCATCCGATGAGGCGTATGGTCATACAGGGTGGACAGGAATATGCACTGTTATTGATCCACAGTACTCAATGGCCATTACTTTATTAACTAATAAACGACATACACCATACATCAATGGAAGTTTCGACGGTGAAAAATACGAGACAGGAAAATATGGTAAAATAATGACACTAATCTATGAATCAATGTTGTTGCACAAAGATCCGTCGAGGAAACTTCGAGCATCTGCTATGAGCGATTGAATTCAGCAAAGAAGTTTCTAATTTTCTTTTCTAATGGACAAGCATTTGAGTAAGAACTTTATTGAATTCATAGCTATTTTGTCGATGCTTCTACTGTCATTATCAGAACAAATGTACACCGATTAATAAACATATGTAAGAGAGGAAAATCGAAGAAGAATTAATATCGGCGCCAAAATATAAGGCAGGTGGTTGTTTTTTGAATAACTCAAAAATCACAAAAGCTATCGACCTGACGTTTTCAGCAATAGAAAGAGAACACTCTTATACATTTTTACCTGCAAACTCAATTCCTAAAAACCTTTTGATATAGGAGGTTTGAAATATTTTCTGGAAAACAAGGATTTTGCTTAAAAGTTTCGAATAGAAACTTACCGTTTTTTTTCATAGATAGATAACTATGGGTCTTCTCTACCATTTTATATTAGAACATAGATGGTTCTGTCTTTTCTCTATCAGCTGGAGGCAATTTTTTGTCAAGCACTAGAACTTCTCGATCCTTAAGACTAGCGATGTCCGAAATACTTTGAAACACAGGTTATTGACTATGCTGAGTATTGTGGCAATGTTTATTTTATTTTTCGGATAATAGCTTCTTGATGAATGATACACGGAGATACATAGTAAGTGAAATTTCTATATATGATGCTTCTTTTATTCTTTCTTATGCGTTCTGTTTCGAAAAATTGATAATCGAAAATGCCAATTGTTAAAAGTCCTTCAAAAATTCTTGTTCTTGAGGCGTCGTTAACCAACAAAATATCAAAACGTATTCTGAATGATAGTACTCTTCACAGGGAGTAATAAAAAGTGTGTTCTTTTTCTCGTTAAGGATAAATCTAATAACTACCATCATGGTTCTAACAGATCACAAACCCTCGATTTCTGTTTTATTTCATTTCTAGCTATCACATGACACTTTGTATTCATGTTTAAAATAGATGCATGGAAACAGAACGCATAAGAAAGAATAAAAGAAGCATCATATATAGAAATTTCACTTTCTATGTATCTCCGAGTATCATTCATCAAGAAGCTACATTCCGAAAAATAAAATAAACATTGCTACAAGATTCAGCAAAGTTGATAACCTGTGTTTCAAAGCATTTTGGACATCGCTAGTCTTAAGGATCGAGAAATTCTAGTGCTTGGCAAAAACCGCCTCCAGCTGACAGAGAAAAGACAGAACCATCTATTTTCTAATACAAAATGGTAGAGGAGACCCATTAGGGGTGGTGCATTAGCATTAGTATTAGCATTAAATTAATGCTAACACCAATATTCTTGTTTTCCGTTCCTAAGAAAAAGTATTTGAATTTGTATTGATTAATGTAAGGTTAGACGCAGCCAGCAGCCCTGATTAATTCTAATACTTTTATGTTACAATTTTAATATAAAAGTATTGTAGCTGATATAAATTAATACTATTATAAGCATTCACTTATTATTAGTTACAATGTTTTTATATTAAAATTGTAACACAAAAGTAATGGAATTAATCAGAGCTGTTGACTGCGTCTAACCTTACATTAATCAGTACAAATTCAAATACTTTTTCTTAGGAACGGAAAACAAGAATATTGGTGTTAGCATTAACTTAATGCTAATACTAATGCTAATGCACCACTCCTAAGACCCATAGCTATCTGTCTATGAAAAAAAAATGGTAGGTTTCTACTCGAAACTTTTAAGCAAAATCCTTGTTTTTCAGAAAATCTTTCAAAACTCCGATATCGAAAGGTTTTTAGGAATTGAGTTTGCTGGTAAAAATGTAGCCTAGAATGTTCTCTTTCTATTGCTGAAAACTTCAGGTCGATATCTTTTGTGGTTTTTGAGTTATTCATAAAACAACCACCTGCCTTATATTTTGGCGCCGATGTTAATTTGAATGTAATTTAATTCAATTTTCCCTAGACTGAAAGGATAGGGTCTAGAAACTGGAATTTGTCGGTAACATGGCACAAGTGGCCATTTTTTTGGCATAACAAACCATTTTTATGGCACAAATGATCATTTTTTTGGCACAAATGGCTATTTTTTTGGCACAAGTGACCATTTTTTTAGCACAAACGACCATTTTTTTACTAAAATTAACTAGGTAACTATGGTACAAATGAGCGTGTAACCAGAGTTGCCACCTCTTCTGCTTTTAGCAGAAAAATTCTGCTTTTTGAAGATTTTTCTGCTTTTTTTCTGTCGTTTCTGCTTTCTGAGCATTTTTCTGCTTTTTTAAAATATTGTATTATTGATATTTTTAATCAAGATTTTTGCTTTTAAAAGATTTTTTCATCATTATAACAAAGTTCTTGACCATACTTACTAGAGATGTATTGAGAATGAATAGTGCCTAATAAGGATAACAACTTCTCTGTTGCAAAAATCCACAAAACTCGACGTGATTCTTATGGAGAATTGCTGAAGTTGATTTCATTTAGCTATGTGTACAATCAAACAGATTGACTGAGATTAGACCTTTTACTTTCTTATCGGTCTGGTTGGTTGTATGCATAGCTAGATGAAATCAAGCTAAGTAATTCTAAATAAAAATTTGATTGGATCTTGGCAATTTTGACAAAAGAAAACTTTTCATCTTTCTTACAGAATCCTCACTCTCAATACATTCCTAATAGTTATTGATGTTTATCTTCTATTCTAAATGATGATAATTCAACAGTGAACAAAATTGTCAGATCCGATCAGTTACGGGTGTTTATTTTTCCTCTCATTCAATCACCACATTTTAAAAAGTTCATATATTTGTTTTATTCTCTATCATGTGAAATGCTTATGCTGACTCAGCATTCTCATAATTGAAACATTTATTATATGATCAAAGGACTGCATGAGAAGAAAACTTATATCACCTGAATTAACAATACGTTTAAAGTTTTCCTTATCATGAATAAGATGTGTAAATATTTATTAGATAATCAAGATTTATTAAAAGCTACTTAACCAGATGACAAATATGTAGTCAATAGAAACTGTATCTAATAATTCTATTTGTCAATTAAGTAGTTGTATTTCTTGACCTTGTACAATCCTATTTCTTTATGGATTGACTATTTTTCATGCTTCTGTACAAGAGAGATCAAAATTTGATATGAAAATTCTTCATTAGTACATTGGAACAAAGTTTTAAAATCGTTTACATCACAAAAAATATGCTTTCTGCTTTTTTTCTGTTTTTCAGTAATAAAATTTCTGTCATTTTCTGCTTTTTATAAACTATTTTCTGCTTTTTGGACTTCAAAAGGTGGCAACACTGCGTGTAACTATGGCACAAACGGTCATTTTTTTGGTACAAACGGCCACGTAACTATGGCACAGGTGACCATATAGCAATCATGGTACAAACAACTATTCTGGTAACTATGGTACAAATGACCATCTAAAGACTGATGTAAATGAACCCATAATAATCATGGGTAAAATGTCAACGGAATAACTATAATTCGAGTAGTGGTGTAAAACGGCTTACAAAAGCATTTAATTAGTGAGAGTCAGACCAAATGAGCAGTATGGATTTAAAGAAATCGTTTAAATTATTCATTATTATAGGATTGATTGTGCAATGTTGTATCAATGAATATCTAATTTATTAATAGTTTAGAATTAATGCGCGAATTTAAGCATAAAATATTGATTAATAAAACTCAAATTTTATGAATAATATAATTCATATTTTTGTACGTACAAATAGCGCCAATATAATTATAAAAAGATCGTATTGTTGTCTAATCTTATTGGGCGCCATTTATATTTATAAAAGCAAAAAAAATAAAACAAAAACGATAAAAAAAATTAAATTTGTAAATGCATCATCTTTACTTAGAGTGAGAATTCTCCAAATTAAGTTTTCTGGTCGCCTAAGATATATTGGTCATATTATCAATTTTGCGTATTACTTTTTTAATGTAGCTTTTTATGTTATTACATCCGTACATGTATTCTATCAGTCTAGGGCTAAGTGAATCGCTTGACGATGAACGTTACTTGTAATTTAATTTAGTTTCAATTGAACCTCAGTTTATTTGAATGCCACTAAAACTAATTCAAATGCAATGTAAATCAATTTAAATCACTCTCAATCAGTTTTGCTTGATTTAATGATTTGATTTTTATTCAGTTCATACGAGATCGAAAATTTCGAATTATTTGATGTGATTTTATAAAAATAAACATAATTAATCAGACCTTGTAATATCATCATTATCTTGCTTCTTTCACGATGCAATAATTTCTCTACTATTGCTGTCATCATGTACAAGAGTCTGACGAGCAATTTTCATCGATTCAGAAAAATTATCTGTTTTACTTTAGATATATTATCTAGCTTCATCAGGTAAGTCAAAATTTTTGTTTCCAATTATTATGTAGACTTTCACTATAGCAAAATTCACTACAAAAACAATTCTTATCTAACCTATCTCTGTGAAATACGTCATTAACATCCTACTATGTCAAAGAATGAAATGATTGAATATGAAAAATAATAACTTTCAAAGAACTCATTGATATCATTGAAATAAGATGTAATATAGTTAATTGCTACATTGACACATAACTCAACTACTTTCATTAAGCATTTACTTTTACTTTCATCAGTTTCTATTGATTGTTTTAGTACTAAATTTATATTATTGGCATAATAATTGTCGACGAACTTTTTAGGTAGTTTGATTATCAGATTGATGACTATAAAATGAAGATCAGCTAATTTGTTATAACGAGAACAATGGTAATTCCTAGCTAAAAATATTTATGTAATTATCAAAAATGGAAAATAGTTCACAAGAAAAAAAGTTAATAAAAAATAAGAGCAACAGCGAAGAGAAGACCAAGGAGACAACGTCGAAGAGATTGAGAAAAATCAATAAAAAATAATGACCAGAAAAGTGAGCATCATCGAATATAAGCTCCATAACCCGTAGTATAATCTTTCGATAACGGTAAAAAGTCATTCTGTCTCGTTTTCAGTTGTATTTAAATCGAACATATTGTCTGGTTTCAGTAAATGATAAACAATAGCAAATATTCCGAAAAATTGCATCACTGTTGAGAAATACACATCTTACGAATTTATCATTGTAATCAGAAAATTAGTAAGCAACAAATATCTTCATTAATGTAAGCCATCTATATCCATATTGATATTCATCGATATAGATAGAAGTTGCATCATAGAAGCTTCGACTTCTCATTGATGAATAATAGCATCACCAGCACAAATGCCAAAAAAATTCACTCAGACATTTCAATAAAAACAAATTAAAGCATATTTCACAAACAGATAGTTAAATAGGGAAATTGTATGATGTAAAGTCATTTCCTATCAAGTTCGAAGCATGAATATGTCAAACATTAAATTTAATGAAATAATCATTTGTGCTTCTTTAAATGACTTGTATATTTACACTCTTCCAAGAACAACAATATAATCATTCTTCAATTGTTTCATTTTCTGTCTCTTACTTGTATGATTGTATATGACTTTGTGTGGAATTGTATGAGTAAAAGAGTACACTAAATTTGTGCGAATATATTCTATTTTGTTGACGTATAATTTTGTTTTTTGTGTTCATCTACAAATGTCCGATTCTTGTTAAGCCTAGAGAATAAAAAATTGCAATGAAATGAAGAAAAATATCCGGTCTACCTTTCTTAATTTTAGAGTGTAGATACGACTAAGCGTCGTTTGGTTTGAAGCTGACATTTTTTGTAGTGAATCAGCCTCACATATGGTCACGCACTAAATTACCATCAGTCAATAATAATAAAAAATAGCTCAAAATTCTTTTGTTCTTTGATATCACTAATATCCATGTGTATGAAAAAAAAGTGTGCTACATCATTGCATTTTTTTTCTTTTTCATGCTTTATCTAGCAAGATATTACTATTGTGCATTTGATTGATATAATTTACATTATTCTTGACAGTTCGAATGATCATTTATCTCATTATCTAACCATTTTCAAGTATGAGCAACGAAAAAAGATATAATGTGCGTCATAAAGAACAAGTATATATCGATGCAAGTAAGACGCTTGTTTCGTATCGAAGATTATTATGTGAATGATTATTCAATTTATTTTTATCTAAAATTTCAACATTTCTGGTACCCTTGCTAGACATTTTATATTAAATATTTTATACATATGATCCAATGAAAACAGTCATAGCTTCAACTTGTTACTTTATTGTAGTATGTTTATTACATCATTGGATAAGAATGAATGGCTTTTTACAATAAACAATGATAAAATTAAGCGATGAAAATTATACAATAATTTGAAAATAGTCAATAGATTATTAAAATGATTTAATTACAGTTTTTGGAGTTCATGTAACGTTTTACACTGAAATGCTCTAGTATGAAAGACGGTTACTCTTCTAAAATAAACAGAATACTTTATAGAGATTGATTAAATGTATTACCTTCATCAACATTTTCTTTTTTTTCATGTCTCAATTATTTGACCAATTTTATACAACTTGAATCTAATTTTTTATACAATATCTCGCGACCGAATGGATCAGAACGAAGATGGATTTCACGAATCAGCTGTTCATGGAAAAAGAAAACAAGATAAACGAATGGTTGATATTGAGATTACACCAACTTTTTCAAACAAATTATTTTATTTTAGCCATATTTCAATGAGCAATTAGATTATCAAAAAGAAACACGGTTGCTAGGACTTACTCAATTGATCACTGATAGAGCTGGTCGTAATTCAACAAGATAATCAATTAGTTACATCTCTTAAACAAGTCGTTGACGAAGTACAAATGTTATATTCATTTTAACGTCAACTTGACTATAGTCATAATTTGTTGTATTAAATAAAACACGTATTGAAGATTCTTCTGATTGTTCTTTTTCTTTAACTAATTACTCTTAAAGAGAGTAACATTTAGAGAAAACAAAATAAAAGTTTGATTCTCACCTGACGAGATACCAAGTCTACCGTTGCAAATTTCCATTCTCGTCTCGACAATTGACGACTATATATTTATCGTTTTTCTGCCTGTACTGCAGATAAATAAGTGGATACTTTCCGATCATGAAAGGATTATTGCTTTAATGCTGATACTAACAAACTCTAAAAAAGAGAAAAATTCAATAGACATTAAAAAAGCTTCTGTCACACATACCATATCTTCATCAAATATTTTACCAGGTCTTGGATATTTACTTTTTACGCTAACTACCATTCAATCAAGTTCACACGGTGTTTGATGAAAGCCAATATCATAAGTTTTCATTATACCATTATGAATCGTTTTAACTAATTGTTGTTTCTTTCTAAATCGGACTCCAAAATCTGCAGGTGATTGATCTTCAGCAACCTCTTCAAAAGTTTGACCAAACTTTGTAAGTGCATAATCTAATGAAATTTCTTTCTTGGTCGAAACGTTGATGAACCATTCGAATAAGTAATGCACTAATAAATTGTGAACGATTTGTATTCGATATTGACAATATTAGCTAATATCGTAGATCAACATCGTCATGTTCACTGCCAATATTTAAATTAGTAACAAATGATAAATTGCTGGATTGATAAGAGTGCAATTATTGTTTCTTCTTCTGCAATAGATAAAAGAAGACTCAATTATAAAATAAGGAGTGATTCACCGATACCTTTTAATTGGTTTACATATTTATCAATTCCATTATCGATCAATCGTGTTGAAACGTCTTGATTAGCCTAGTCCATAGATTATTTATCCAAAATAGATTAACAAAACGCAAAAAAATGAGATTGATACTTTTTGGTTTTTTTTAAGCTCTTCAATGAACAAACAAAACACGTCAAGTTTGTTAACATGTAGAATACATCTATGCCGTTAAAAAGATGTATAAAAAACTTACTCAACAAGTGCTAAACAATAAGGTAAAGAAATGAAATGTGCATAGTTTAAACGATGACAAATTACTGCTTTATTTATTAAAAACTTATTCAAGACTAATACCACATAAACATCTGATAGACTAACTTTATAGCATCACAAATTTTGTTTAAATGTGACTGTATTCTAACAATCAACAATAAGTCCTCATTCTTTTCTAGCCAATAAATAGAAAACAAAAGACTCCTCAATCTTGTATTTGACATCGTCCCTCATTACACATATAACACATTGTATAAATTCACCATAACTGAATAGATAATCATTAGGTAAGGCATATTGTACTAGTTTTTAAAGATTATTGTTCGTCATGTACGAGGTATACCATCACCACTACTATTAGCTTTCTATATACTTATGTTCATTAGTTCCATCAGTATTTATAAAAAAATTTAAGCCTTGTTCTGTACGATTAACAGGCATTCATAAAAAAACAAAAAAAATACAAAATCGAATAAATAAACTATAAATAAATAGAATGCTCATAATAGTAAAAATCATGAACAAAAGAATATTACTGAAGCACGATTGCCCGTTTTATCATCTTTGTCCTATATCAAGAATATTGATTCTATAGAATAAAAACATGAGATTACGACGACGAAGAAGACGACTCAAATGAAATCGAAATGAACAGCAGAAAAAAAATTAATGCATCGAGTACGATGACGCGGTATGTATCGATTGATACAAAAGTAAAAATATTAAGGATAGAATGAAACAAATAAATAGCTAATGGATAGAACAGTTATTGTTCTTCTAACAAAACTTCATTTGAAGTTCGTAACTTGATAAATATTTCAAGACATTTTATCTCTCTTATAATAAGAGAAACTTTTATAATATGTAAGTCATCTGTTTGAGAAAACAAAGGTCATATAGATTTGGAAAACAGAAAAATGTAATTTCACAATTTTGTTTATTATTAGTCTTCGTCGTTTTCATATTAATAGGATGGAAAAACTGAATTATTATTCATATGCGAATCTACTATGTGATAGATTCCATTTAAATGATGTAGTTAAATAGAGGAGAGTGGTTAAACTTAGAAATGAAAGTTCTCTATATTTAATCACAATATGACTTTATTGCATGGCAAAAATTATATATTATGTGTCTAATGTATAGTGATCAATGAGATTAATTGATTTTTTTAAAGTATTTTCAAGAAACATGTCCTGATTAGCACAATAATTTTCTTCAAATCGAGATTGATATTCCACTTTTTAAGAAACTGAAACATTTCAAAAATCTAGCATTTTTTGAATATTTTAAATTCGAAAAATCAATAATAAAAGTTTGAAAATGCTGTAGCTTATTTAAAATCGATTTTCTAGAAAAAAGAATTTAAAAAAAATTACAGTACACGCACATGAAAAAAAACGTTCTGTAGCATGACATGGTTTTTTCTTTTTCCTTCTTTATCTAGCAAGGTAAAACTATTGTGCGTTTGATTGATGCGATTTGCATTTTACTTGACAGTTTGAATGATCCTTTATCTCGTTATCTACTTATTGTAAACTGTAATCAATATCAAAAGAAATACCTTGCGGTACAAGAAGAGACTTGCAGTTGATAACAAAAAGACGCTGGTTTAACATAAAAATTATTAAGTGAGGGCCTCCCAAGATTCATTTTTGTATATTTTGCTGAATTTTTTTCACTATCATATGCTCTAAAAATATTATTTTTCTCATCACATTGATTGAAAGAACTAGCTCTTAACACATTGGGCACGATGTGGCCCACCGGTGGGCCACGCTATGGTTTTACGAGTAACTGTATAGAAGAACACTTTCTTTTGATTTTTTCTTAGGCACGAGGTTATAAACATGAAGTGTCAGTTGTTCTGTGTTCAGTGCTTTATTTGCGTCCTTTATTCCATAGGATAATGCTTGTCATTAAAACACTCTAGACAAAAAAACTTATCACAGTCAGAACAAAAAGTTTTCACTTTCTTTGCTGCCGCATAGCTTGCTTCTCTTGACTGTTGTGCCTTTCCCTTCGCATAGCAGCTAGTACATCGTCTGCCAACATTGCGCGTAGATCCTTCCTTTTCTTCGAGCTTGTGATCAGCGAGTTTGTGCTTGGAATGACTTGCTGATTGTTGTATCGGACCAGGTTTTAGCTTCTCGATTGGCGCACCAAGCAGTAAAGATCGTACAAGACTTTCTCGAAACTGTAAAATCTGTATGTTGCTCGCCGCATAATTTTCCTTGTAAATCAGATAACTATTAACCACTGCAGTTCCAAATACCAATTCAAATGCCACCTTTTTATACCATTTTATTGACCGTCTCAGGCATGTGTGGTATGTTGATAGTTGATCTGATAAATCAGTACCTTGTCTGCCTTCATTGTAATCGAGAACAACTTGCGGCTTCATGATGCGTTCATTCAGTTTATTGATTTTTCCGGTGTTCACCACAGTTGCTGAATGAAATGGTTTAGTAGATATCATCAGAACGTCTCTTTTATCTTTCCACTTGATCAATTTTACACCGATTTTGTTCTGGAGCCCATAAACCTCACCAGGCTTGAGCTTTTTCTGAACAACTTCATATCCTGATCCAGTACGATTACTTCTCAATGTTCCAATAAGATACGTATCCTGTTCCAACAAACGTTTTGCTAGAGAAATACTAGTAAAGAAGTTGTCAGCCACCACGGTTCGATAACATCCCGAAAGACCATTCAATAGATTCATTACGACTGCTTCAGCATGTCCACGACCTGCCATAGGATCTTGCTGACCAGTATAGATCACATAATTCCAGGTGTATCCATTGGTAGCCGCTAGCTTGTATATCTTTACGCCGTACTTGTGTGCTTTTCCAGGGATGTATTGTTTGAACAAAAGTCTGCCTCGCCATGGTACCATACTTTCGTCGATGCTAATAACTGAGCCAGGCATATATACTGATGAAAACCTCTCTTTGAGTAAATCTGAGAGTGGTTTCAACTTGAACAGCCTGTCGTGGTCCGAATTCTTGTTATTGTTGTTTGTAAAATGCCAAAATTTGAGGAGTAATTCAAACCTCTCTCTCGACATGGCATTTCGTATGATCTCTGATCCATACAATTGACTACTGCTCCAGTAGTATTTCAGTTTCGGCATTTGTACCAATCCCATCTCGATAATGATTCCAAAGAACTTCAGCATCTCTTCATCGGTGGTTGGTTTCCATTGACGAAATTTTGACCGTCTGCCAATCTCATGAGTTTGCAAATATTGTTCCGCATAGCGATTAGTTTCACGAACCATAAGGTCAATAATTTCGTCCGTAATGAAATGCCGATAGCAATCGATAGGGTCGATTGTATTGTCTCCTGAAGTCGAAGTTACTTCTTCGACGAGACCATGATCTTCCATAAATTCATCATCCGATTCTGGTTTTATTTCATTCCAGACGTTTGAATCGACCTCGTCATTTGTCACTTCTTCGTCGGAGCTTTCAGATTCAAGATGTATTCTATCGAAATCATCATCCAAAGAACTCACTTCACTTCGTGAGCTAACGCTTTCTTCTGAATCGGTTTCTTCGAACGACATGTGTACTATTCCAAAAATTCACTCGTCTTTATATAGTAAAACAACACATGGATAAGAATAACAGAGAAAAGCCTGGAATTTTCCTCCTTCTTCTCACATATGTTATATATAACATGAAAAAGAACGAAAAATTGACTCAGGCAATTCTAGTTACTCGCGAAAAATGATTCATTATGTAGTAATACAAGAAAGAGAACGATAAATAATCAGTAGAAGATAACGAAAGCGTCATTAAGTGCATTTATTAGAAGTGAACTATTCATAAAAATGACATCTTGCAGAAATTTCATACGAAAACTGGATCGTGCCCAATGTGTTAATTATTCTTTGAAAAATATCCGTTCAAAAATATTCTCTACTAGTTATCTTTATAAACAATTGTCTGTGAGCAATAAACCCTCATATAAACATGTCTAACACTCTCAGTTGCTAGTTTTTAAATACATTAAAAGTAAAACATGAACTATGAATGTAGATCGTCGACAAATCATCAACCACTTTCAAACTCCTAACTGAAAACAATTATACGATGGGTTCAGGGATAACCAAACTGTAGTCCAAAAATTACTGTTGGAATATTCGTTATTTGCTACAATTGAAAAATAAAATAAAAAAAGAATTGATTATAAGAAAATTAGCTAAGGTGCTAGGAATACATAATTAAATAAGAGTTTTGTTTAAGTTACAGTTTGACAGAGCGAGACGAATGGATGAAGAATATTCATAATTTCATTTATTTGGAATTAATTTTTAAAGGGAAAATATTCAGATTTTCACAATGACACACTTTTTATGAAAAATAGATTATTTCTTTTTGTTTTTATCAAATTTGATACGTGTTTATTTTAGGTTCAGTGTGAAAAAATGAATGTGGACAGATCGTCTATAAATGATCTGTTTCTATTCAGTATTTCATAGTGAATCTGAACCGAATAATTTTGAAATCTGAGGAAAATAAAAAAATTGACTATTTTTTCATAAAAAATAGGTCATCGAAAAAAAATGAATTTTCTCTTCCTTATTTGCATTACGTTTGTCAAACTAAAGGTTAAAAAGGATGATGAATTCAGTTATATTTTATTTAAATAAAATAATACAGTTAAGTAATATGGAAATCAAAAAAAAAAAGCTTTAGAATTCATTCAAATTTGAGACATCTCGATAAACGACGTTTTCTTCACTAGACTCATAGAAATATGAAATATGGTTGAATTTTACTTGTATATTTTCTTTTCTTTTGAAAGTTTAATATATAATAGTGAGACGAAGCAAGCAGACAATAATCTATCTCTCCTACTAGTATCATTGTTTTGGCATTCCACTATCGTATGGTAAACATCTGAGAGAAATGAATTAAAAAAGAAAAATCGAGATATATTTCACAATTCTATTAGGCTAATGAAGACAACGTCGTTTTTTCGAATGTCATAAGTTTGAAATAGTTTTAAAGTATTATTCTTAGTTAATATTTTATATTTATTATATTACTTTATCTAACGAGGGAGGTGCCCGAAGTGATTAACCGCTTTTTGAGTCGCCCCTATGTGCATCATGTAGTGCCTATTGAGCTGTGAATCTTCTGAAAAGAGTTCTGGCCCATAGTTTATTCCTTAGAAGATACTGCATTTTTATGGTATGTTTTAACAGAATGCCGTGGTCTCCCTCAGGAACATTAGGAAAATTGATTTTCGAATTTCGACTTGAAACTTTGTTCAGATATAGGCCTTAATGAGAATAGTTTATGGTGAAAGTTTCATATCTTTTAATTGTTCCTATCCTGAAATACGGCTATGGTAAAAAAGTGTCTTTTATATCGTTCGTACACACAGGCAAATTCGATGTTCGTATTTCAGGATAGAAACAATCAAAAGATCTGAAGCTTTCACCATAAACTATCCTCAATAAGGCTTATATCTGTAAAAAGTTTCAAGTCAAAATTCGAAAATCAGTTTTGCTGATGTTTCTGAGGAAGATCACAACATTCTGTTAAAAAAATACCGTAAAAATGCAGTATCTTCTAAGCAATAAGTTATGGGTGTGGATGCGGGTGTGGGTGTGGATGCGGGTGTGGGTGTGGATGCGGGGTGTGGATGTGAGTGTGACTATAGATTTCAGCGTTGAGAACACGCTCACTCACATCCGTACATCAACAACCACATCCACATCCACACCCACACCCCACCTCACCCCACTCCCACCCCCACCCACGCCCCACCCCACCCCACCCTACCCACACCCACACCCCACCCCACCCACATCCATACCAACACTTACAACCACACCCACATTCTCACCCACACCCACACCCACACCCACACCCACACTCACACCCACACCCACACTCCCACCCATAGCCACACCAACACTTCCACCCCTACTTCCACACCCACACCTACACCCCACACGCACGGACACCCACACCCACTCACATTCACACTCACACCCACAACCATAACCACACCCACCTACATCCCACACCCACACTCACACCCCACCCACATTCGCACCCACACCTTCAATTGTACACTTTTTATTTACAATGAGTTGTTCATCCATAAGTTAGAGAGTGACATTCCTTACCCGATATAAATTAGTTAGATGATTTTTACATCAGTTTTATATCAGTGTGAAATTCTTTTGTAATCCTTTGGCTATTAGACATAAGAGAGGGAAATATCTCTTTAGGAAATCATTGTAGAGCTATTCATTGTAATCCAATTTTACAGGTTTCGAGGAGATAACTTTATATGTCCTGTAAGATGTTGAAATCTTTGAACGAGTTATTGATACACAGTCGAATATTGCATTCCTTACACTGGTAGCGTGTTTTGCTTCGTTCCTTCGCACATCCTTCAGTATTGATGTAAACATAGCATCTATTTCGAGGAGACTGGCTGCCTCTATTTGGAGAAATAAAAAATGGAAAATTTCGGACTCAATCATCTGCCAATACGTGATCTCTTGAAGCCACACTTGCAATGAGTTTTTGAATATGAAGAAAAAGAACAAAAGGTTAAAATAAGTACAACAAACTGATTGTTTCCTATTCACGATCCTTTTCTGAGGCATGGCTCTAGAACAGAGCTGAACCCAGACCAGATATTCGGCTCCAGTTTGGATCAGACCGGACAAGAAGTTAGATCGACTGAATAGGATCGAAGTTTCGCCAGTTGATCATTAGAATATTGTTATTTACTCCTGAGAATTTTCTCTATCGAAAACCACATTTTGATGATATTTTTTAGTCAGAAGAATATATGTGCGAAAGACTCAATGGATATCTTGTCTTCGACTTAACTATAAACGATTAATTGTTTTCTTCATATCTCTACGGATTTCTTTATTGTATATCGATCAATTTAACTTAGGTCAAATAATTCATTATCGCGTTCTTTTTAGGCAGCCGCCTGAGTCAAGAACAAAAAAATCTACATTTCCATGTTAGATTTGTTATGAACTTTCTTTTTTTTCTTCTTTAAAACTCAGATAAAAAAAAACAGATTTGATCTGAATAGCTAATTTATATCGATATCTAGCTCGAAAAGTCGACAGCTCTTGCTATAAAATAGGATGTTGAGAGTTTCATGCCCAAGTTTTCGTTTCCAATTTAGATTTTTACATACGAATATTCAATTATTCTTCGATACCATTCTGTGTGAACAGGTACTTTCATGATCGGCTATTTTTTCTTCTAAATTTTCGCCAGTTTGGCTATAAAATTTATTCGGTCGGTTGCTAAACAGACTAGACCTGATCGAACGGGATAAAAAAAACTATTCAATTCGAACATATTTTAGAACATATCGTTACGAAGTGGTGGTAGCACAAGCTTCAAATGCCTGATGCTTAATTCTATTCAAGTGAATCTAAAACAAATGCACTACGATTGATTGCGTTAGTTTTATACACAGATAAAGTTCATGATGCATATATGAGTCGTTGATAGCCAAAAGGTTAATTAATGATATAGTTCAGCGATATATTCTTGTGATTCTCTCTTTTCTTCGCTGTCAGCTAGTGTGACTTTGTACATTAACTCAATGATATCTTGACATAGTTTTGTTTTACTATTAGTCAAGATTGGCCTGATCTAGTGAGTAAGAGCTCATGAGGCAATGCTTATCTTCTAGAGGATTTCAAATTTAGACGAGCCCAAACAATAGTGAGTATCCCTTAGAGTTCGTAATTGTTCATATTTACGAATTTTTTTTACTAATTTTTGATGTCTTTGCTTTAGTTTCGATAAAACAGAAGAGCTATTTCCTAAACATTTCTAAGTTCAAATATGTGGCATAAAATCCAATCAATAATTGTTTCTTGTATGCATGTTTTTTTCCACTATGATACGTGGTCAGATTTCACTGTTTTACCGTTCATACATTACTTCTATTACTGTTTCATATATTGGTTTCAGAAAGTAGTTATCAAACCACTTGTGTCAACATAGTTTGGAAGATGAATTGTCGGAGAAGAAAATCCAATAGAAGTGACAGCGACAACAAGAGAGCTTTGAAATAGCATATATTCTCTATATCAGAATCAAAATATCTTCATTACTTGGCGTCGAAGTTTGGTTTGTTTCATCTTCAATTGCTCGCAATACGACTCGTTTAAGGTCCGACAATAAGGAATACTGAAATAAAGAGAAGCAATTATCAGCGATTTCATAAAGATGATATGAAGGCAATTGAAATCATATCGTTCTTTGTTCATCACAAAAGCTAATCGAAGTTTGAAGAAAAGGTTAAATCGATTTCATCAAGAGTTGGATCTATTTGTGGGTCAATACCGAGAAAATCAAAAAGAGCTATAATGTGAATAATACCATGGCTTGTCGATAGAATAGTAAAAATGTGTCGGACAGATTGAAATGAAAGTGATATGATTGCACAACAAAAACATCTTCAAATAGATATGTGGACCGAATATACAACAACAATGCTCATCCTTCATTGATCGAAAAGGATTAGCATTCGAAATCGTAGCATTTAGGTAAAAGGTTCTTTCAATCTAATCTTGTGTTCGAGTCAGATATTGACCTGAGGTAAAAAGAAGCGTCTTTCTCATTGTTATCGAACTGTTTCCATTTCTAGTGATCATATCTTATATTTTCTAAAACTGAAAAAGTGTATAAAATCCACTTTTACGATGCTACAACTTCGTCAAAAATAATCAATACTCTTTTAACCTTGTGAATGTATTCCATTTTTAAGTGAGTGAAGAAATCAGCAATATTTGCGTCGTTGTTCACACGTTTGAATGTTAGTTGGATGTTACTATGTGAAAAATACTTCATACGCAATGTTTTTATTTATTCTCTATCAACTGCAATTCTTCTTCCATTTCACTAATAAAATAGAGAACAAAAGTTTGAGATAATCTTTGTTGCTAGATTTCTCTCTCAAGAGAAACCTACGGACATTCGTCTTTTGTTGATTTCGACAAGTCTTACGATGAATGACGAAGACAGTGGATGTTGATGTCAATCTTCTTTTCATCCATAATTTTAGTAACATCGTCACTCCACACTCACACATATCCACTCATGCCTTACAAGGGGATCCATATCCAGAAACCCTCTAAATGTAAGAAATATTTTTCGTTTTATCTAGGATTCTCTTGTTCCATCCAAGACTTGCGAATGAAAAAAACTACTCATTGATAGATGCTTGTGTTACCATGTTATTCAATCAGCAGAATACCGTTCATTTTATTTTGAAATCAAAAATAGTGTTATAAATCATATTGAGAAGACAGCCTGATTATATTATGGAAAGAAGTAAGCAACATCCAATCGCCAGTCTTTGCATTATAAGTCTATAAAAAATTAATTAACAGCCAGAAAAAAGGTGTCATTTAATGACGTATCTCATTCTTTTTGTATCTTTTTCCCTCCTAATTGTACAATAAAGCCAAGAACTTCATCTTCAATTTCTTGGTTCATTCGAGCATAATCCGTTCTCTCAAAATACGATTCATCGTCTGGCTCCACTCGTCGTCGATCGTTCCATTGTTCGCAACCATCAAATGGAAAATCATAGCCGTGACGATATTTGGGCCAACTTCGATAATGATTAATACCTTCCACAGGTGAACCCCTCATCATCATCACTGGTTGTTTTGCATTTAGACATTGCGTTGTTGGTGCTATATATCTAGGGTAAAGATGCAATGATTTTTCAGAAAGAGTAGCGTGTTTTTTTCCTTACCTAATTGTTAATCCACATCGCCGACGATCACTTGTATTAGCTTCAGAACCGTGAATTATGTTTGGATGATGGATACTAACATCTATGAGTTGTCAAAAACCAATGCGATCAGTGAGTTATAGAATTTTTGACAAAAGTAACATGTTAGAAGTTTCTTAGGCATGCTTTGAGTAATTGTGAATATTTATTTAGCTTTTCAAGCTTCAGCTGTTAGAGTCTCTCGCACAAAGTGCTCAGTACCTTCTTCGAATCGTTTATATGATAACTAGCATTTATGAAAAAACACTCATCTTTGACTAGAGTGTGCTCTTTTATATTCTATATGGGAACGATAAATATCATCGTGATTAAAACATATAACATGCCTGCACTGTTTTCATCGATTTGTGTGTGTTCTTTAACTATTCATACACGATAGAAAACTAGTTTCAGCTACCGCTATTAAAATTGTTGTCAGTGAATAACAATGCTAATCAGATTTATTGGTTTGAAGCCATCGCTTTTTTATGAACTTATGTCTACAGTGATTAGAATACGTACTATAGTTTAGAAATGTGTTTCAGTCAGATCAGTTCAGTTCCAATCACTACACTTGAGGAAGAGTTAATGTATATGATAACTTTCTGCACTTAAACCCCCCTTCATAATAAAAGACCCCCCCGTATTAGAAGACCCCTCCGGAGGAGTCACTTCATAGAAATTTCTTTTTTTCACCAGCAAAAATTTACAAAAGTTCGCTGGACCATAATAGAAGACCCGGGATCTTTTATTGTAAAGGGGGGGGGGGGGGGGTTAATACTAAACCTAACGAATAGAGTGATCTAATGATTTGGTCAATCTATAGCTGTGAAATAGTCAGTTGGGTGTGGGTGTGGGTAAACATGTCAAGATCTCACATCCACACCCACATCCACACCCACACCCACATCCACATCCACATCCACATCCACATTCACATCCACATCCACATCCACACCCACCCTAAAGATCAGAGTACCTATCACTTATATCTGAAATCGTCCCCCTAACCCCGTTACACTTATTTTCCTTTCGTGAACGAAATATTGTACTCAGGAGTCATGGTTGAATGAGATAATTATGAATTTGATCATTTGAACAGAAACATCACTTACCACCAGGTTTCAAGATAATATCAACGACTTTGTCTTTATCGATATCTTCATCTCGATGAGTATAGCTACCCAGAACATTTTCGACTGTAACATCATCTTTCAATTTGGATAATTCTCCTCGGTGGCTACCACGAATGACTCTGAGGCATCCATTTTCTGTATCACTATCATCGACGGCCAACCACATTGTCAATACATTCATTGGCTTCAGTGGCCAGTAGGAACCTGACAATAGAGAAATCTGTCGATTCGGATAGCCCAACTGCGAAATAAAGTTAGACTCACCATCTTGATGCCAAAGAACTTTCATACCTGTTTTGGCTGGTTTACAAAAGTAATGAGATGAAAATAAAGCAATACCACCATTCGGTTCGATAAAAGGTGAACCGAAGATAGTAGCTAAATCTAATAGACGTGGATCGCTTACCAAGCGCACCCAAAATGGATCATTACGCATGATGGGGTGATGCAAATGTTCGCCTGGTATTGATGGAAATTTCGACTGTAAGAATTCTACATGTTTTTGACATTCTTCTACCAAACGCGCATCAATTACATTTCGAAGTATAACAAATCCATCAGTGTGGTATTGATCGACCAAATGAGAATAAGTATCTGCCATTCGTATTCCAAATTATAATTTATGAATGACGGAGAAGACTATAATCGACCGAGTAACTTCTTATGTGGCAATTATATTCTAAAAGCAATATTTTACTTTTATCATAAAGTTGACAACAATATAGAGGTGTGCATCTACTGATATTTATCTTATTCTTTTTATGTCATATTGTGCTCCCATTTATCTTGCCGCAAGTAGCATACAAAGATAAGAGTTGATATCTGAACATGATGCAAGAGTAACTTGTGTTATTGAGTGAAAGCAGCTTCGAGCGATATAGAAATCATTGCAAGGAAGCTTGTAGGAGTAAAAGCAATATAGACAAATATGTGATCTGATAAAAAATTACGACTGACGAGGGAAGGTCCCCAACTGACGGAAACCTTTTTAGCTCTTAATCGGTTCTGGTAGTAGATCTCGATAAGTCTAGGAAAACTACAAAATATCTCGTGCTCACCGCCCTTCCTTCAAAGGATATTGAATCTTCAAGGTCTAAACATAAGGCTTTTTATGTACTTTAGAATTTTGATTTTTCATCGTTAGCAAATGATTTAAGCCATCTGAGGATTTTATTCTATAGATTCTGCTATGAACAAGCTCGCGCATAAGTTTCAACGCGATTCATTTGACATAACAGCAGATATTGAATTTCATTCATATACATGTATTGCACATTTTGATTGAGGTTGTCTTAGTCGGTTTTTGTGTCACTAAATGATCATATAAACACTTCACTTATATAATCTATTATGTGTCTTTTGGCAACCTTTAACCTAGATGATATATGACAATTACTGCATACAGGAAGCTATATAGAATCTTTCACGACATAGTCAGATTTTCGGACAACATTCTTGAATGTTCTCGAGTGTTCCTTCAAACAAGCTATAAAATAGACTCCGTATCTATGTTGAGGTAGTATCACAATAATTATGAAAATGATTAACGTCTTTAATGTAACAAATTTATTATCCGATCGTGTTTCAAATAAGAAGACTAATGAATCAGTGGGCACTCCACTTGAACAACAATTAGTCGAACAGCTTTACACAATGATCTGTAATGTTGTGAACTGTTCTTCTTTCGATATTGAAAACACAACTACTCTTGATCAAGATAAATATGTCGACGACGAACAGGACCATGAGGAAGATGATGCAGATAGTGATGATAATAGCAGCTCTGATAACAGTCAAGATCGAACTTTCGAAGAAAATGAAGAATTTTCCGTACAAATCAACTTGCAGAAATTTTCATTGAAATACATGTTAAAAGTAATGAAGTTCTATGATGAAATTGACACAACGACGGGTCAACGTAAGCATAATTTTTCCAGTGTTTAACATCGTTTCAGAAGAGTTCGCGATTCTTCGTATTTGAGCAGATTTCGGACGTACATCAATCAACATGGAGCAATACGTAATAAACAAGATGAAATTGATCATTTTGTGTTTCACATGTTTGAGGCTGCTCGTGAAAAACTGCTACCAGTACATGATTGTGACATCGTTCGTTGGACATTGCAAAGTGCAAGAGAAAATTCGATTAATGACTTTGTCGCATCACATCATTGGCTGATCAACATCAAACATAAGCATAATATTGTCTCTCGCAAGGTAACGAAACTCATGACTAAGCATTCTGTCGAAAACCTTGAGTTACATGGAAGAAAAAATTACAATGATGACAGTGAAATCTCTCAATGCAGTATCTCATAGCTACACGATTCAGCCAATGATAAATCTGGCCGGACATGTCGTGGGTCTAATTCTTCTCTGTTTAAAAGAGCCGTGTGGCCAGATCAGTGAAAGTAGAATGGATTGAGTTTTTTGTTCCCGAACATTCCTAAAACATTGTTTTGTTTTCATAAAAACTCAAGCTAAAATTTTCCAACCTACAAACGTTATTCTTACATATAGAAAGAGTGACAAATTGAATGCATCGTCAGTTCGATATTGGAGAGTCCATGTATTGATTCCAAATGCTCCAAAGCGCTACCTCCTCTTATCTGATTTGTGGTCAGTACACTGCAACAAAGAAATATACGCAAAAGCTCCTGGTTGCAGGCGTCTCGAAATACCACCGAAAACTACCGATCAGATACAATCATTTGATGTGTACTATAACAGGCAGATGAAGATAATATTTCGTCATGTATACAACAGAGTGATGTTAGATCAACTGTCTATTTCTCTGAGCAAACGCAATAACATTATTCGACTGGTTTCACTAGCACATAATCAAATGTTAGCGCCTGTTTTTCATGGGCTCATTCGATATGCATAGTTTGCATTAGGCTACATTGATGAGCATCCTGAAAATTTCCAAAACGTCCACGATACATGTTTTACAATCAACCAAACATTCGGCCAGCAGCAAAAATGTACTTCTCCTCCATTCATTTGTTGTAGCTGGTGCAAAGCAGCTCTATATTTTGAATATTTCTTCCTTAGCTATCATTTTCATTAAATAAAGAATAAGTATGTGAGTTTTACTTGCAAATAAAAAATGTGTAATACATGTATACGAATGAAATTCAATATCTGCTGTTATGTCAAATGAATCACGTTGAAACTTATGCGCGAGCTTGTTCATAGCAGAATCTATAGAATAAAATCCTCAGATGGCTTAAACCATTTGCTGACGATGAAAAATCAAAATTCTAAAGTACATAAAATGCCTTATTTTTAGACCTTGAAGATTCAATATCCTTTGAAGGAAGGGCGGTGAGTACGAGATATTTTGTAGTTTTCCTAGACTCATCGAGATCTACTACCAGAACCGATTAAGAGCTAAAAAGCTTTTCGTCAGTGGTGGAGCTTCCCTCGTGAGATATAATTGAAGGATGAAGCCTAGAGAATGCATGGATACATAGTTGCACGCCATGGAATCAATGAATCTACTTACACTTTGTGAAACACGATTGTTTGTGAGTACTGAATCATGTAACAAGAATAGCATCCTTGCGTCCCCCTATCTGTTGCCGTTTTCTCCACAGGTTGTAACATTACTGGGAAGTTACCAAAATATAACGTGTTAATAGGACCACTTGACACTTTTCCATGATTGACATCTCGTCCAATCTGAAAATAGAGTTTGAAAAAGGATCAACATAAACATAAATATACTGTGTTTTCTCAAATCGTGTTTTTTGTGAAAAAATGGGTCTTAAGTATTCAAGTACTTAGCGAGACAACTGGGTCTTCGTCCTCTACAGACCATGGCAGACAAATACACACAACGAGAAAGAGTCTCCATCATGAACGGCTTTGGGGGACATATCAATATGCTAGCTTATCTCACTCCCAAGACTACTTTGATCGATGTAGATACGGCTCTCATTTACAAGAACAGCAAATCGATTACATTTCACTTTGGATATAGGTTAGAATAGGTCTCTTCTTCGCCTAATCTAAGCTCACTCACGGCCACATCACACCTCAAAAGTGCAATCAACGAATGAGATAAATATCACTCGATGAAGCACTAAGTTCTGAATCTACACATACGCTTCAAATTAACAGGTATCCATCGTTGGCACAAAAGAGTCTAATAGACTATAATCACTTTTTAAAACTTGAACCGCAATACATATTTAACTCGTGTTTCTTTTCACAAAAAGAATAGAGAACTACTGGTAGTTTTGTATCGACCATTGAACTCGACATTAAGTGAACCACTTTAGTATCAACAGCAATATGTTACTGGTACCAAGAAAGTAGTTTTTTTCTGTATGGTATCATGCATAGAGGAAGAACAAGCTATTTTTTGACGTCATGGCTCAGTTTATGGATTGGATACCATTCAATGCAGAATTGAATTCTGCACCTAATGAAACTGTTTTGAATGGTCGGCAATGCTTTGTGACACTAGATTGAAATCGTTATTGCAGATATCCGATGGTTTGCTTAGTCGAATGTTAGAGTGTTTTGTTGGCGTCTATCGTCTATAGATTGATTATGTGTTGTTCGATCGTAGATAAAATGGTGTGTGTGAGGATGCAAATGTGATATGATGATTTTATTCTATCCCAAATGTTTAGTTTGTTGCAGGTTTTATCCAGGAATTTTGCTGTAATTTATTTTTGGATCTGTTATATAATGTACAATGTAGTTGTGTGCTATTGCGTCTTGAGAATATAGTATATATGGATTTACCAGAATGAAGCTAGATATAGAATTTATTTGAAAAAAATACATATGATATTTTTTGATGATATGTGAAAAGAGTGATGAGCATGGTGAATTAAAATTTGTCTTTCTAACGAAAAATAGACCAAGTCAAATTTATTTGTTTTCCTTAGAAGATCTGTACTTCATTCGGGAGACAATGTTTGATTTTACTTAGAAAATCGTACTACGTTGATTGGCCTTTTCGACGCTTTTTGTAAAGGGGGTACGTGTATCCAAGGTGGCAGATGATCTGTACATATGCTTCCCAGTCGGTACATCCGCCGTTAGAAATAGTAAATGAATATTTCGTAAAGTTAGAAGTTGCGTTTGTCATGACATCTTTTGATTTTTGTATGTCTAGATCTTGTATAAGTTTTTGAAAATTTATTACGTTTTTGGGCTCTACAGTTTTAGCTGTTTTTGAATGAATAAACTTTCAGTAACTAAGGAAATATGTGGATATTCTGCGGATAGTGATAGGCGTTTTATACTTTCTTATCTATTGGTTGATTATGTGTGATGTATGATTGGTCTTGAGTGTGAGTGTCAGTGGGTATTTTTGGTGCAGTTTTTATCTTCACTGACATTGGCATGCACGCCTTTTTTCTAAAGAAAGTTCAACTTATTCTTTGAAAATAAAGAAACATGGCAAATTAATTTGGAATATGCATGTATCATCTGATAATTTATCAATTCTATTGTCAACAATTGAATTCACGATGAAAAGAATAGTTGAACAATCTAAATCTCGTCATTTAGGACTTGGTAAATTTCACACTGTAGCTCTACTAGAAGATTTCAAAAACAACTGAATCTAATTTTAATCAAAAAAAAATCATCTATTGCTCATTATCTGGTTGGAATTAATACAGAAATCTTCTTTTTTAATGATACAAAATATTTGAATAGAATACTGAATCAGAATATACTTTTATTTGATCAATCATCTAGTATTTTATAGAAATCAATGCGGTAATTTTGGTTCTAAAGAGATCAAATAGTTAATCAATAAAGCACTACTTTGATAGATTCACATTCAATTCAATATTTAATCGAGAGAAATTATGAGAATTTATTTTAATATGACCATAATATTTCAATTAAATATTTTATAGTAAAATTCAATTACTATTAATTAATGAATCAAAATCAGTTTTAATATTCTAATTTAAGTCTCTGTGAATACTTAAATACGATAATCATTAACAGAATTCATCTATTATGTAATATCTGATTTCCACTTATATAATAATGGGTAATTTTGAAATGATAAAAATTATCGAATGTAACCTTGTTTGAAAGAGATCATTTCTCTTTTAATGATCTAGCAAAAATCAACAAGGAAAGTCTGTTTTAAAATGAAAAAAAGATATTTGAATATGATCATATGCGCAACAATTCATTTTTTATTGCTCATTTTATTATGATTAATGAGTTAGTATTTTAAAATGAGAAAAACAGTTAAAGATATATTTGGTTAAAATAATTTATTTAGTATTTAGTATTTAGCTAAAAATTTGTATACAGTTCGTCGAAAATTTCTCTCTGTATGGGACGGATAGCCGAACATAGTTGATACAGAAAAAAAGATATAATATTGGATAAAATCGGATTCATACATTGCGCTGCAGCTAGTCAATGTTTCTTTTTTTCAGATTTGTGATTGTAGATGAACAACGTGTGCCTGAATACCAATCATCTTCTCGGGAACAAAGCACCTCAGATATCAGTGCACCAATTGCTAATAGCAGTATACTAGCCAAGCGTCTGATGCCAGTACCACGAGAAAAAGATCTTCATCGGTATTAGCTGTTAACGAAACGTCCAAAGGCGATGATAATACAAGTGATGAAACTGATGAATTACTAAATCAAACTCCTGATTGTATAAATCAAGTTGGTAAATTTCTACTAAATATATATCATGCATCATTATTAACACCTTAAGCTGACTGTAGTTGAGTCTATTATTTTAGATACAAAACAAACTAGATCATATGGAATTGCCTTATTTATATTTTTTGGGTATGGCTGGGGGCGATAGTGTTGGTGGGTAAGAAGACTTCAGTAGGATTCGCATTCACACTCGTTTTCATTTATAATACACTTGGTGATCAAAACACTTATGTCTTAGTGATGTGAAAATGCTTACTCTTTTAGTTTTATTTTCTTCCTCGTGATTGCTCACCTATGGCATCACCGATGATCAATGATAGCATGCAGAATTAATGTGTAGATTATTTCAGTTACGTCCATCCACGTACAATGAGATATGTGTTAATTGAATTTATTTCTACATACATGTGTACCCGATAAAAGTTGTATTAGGTTCATGTTCCAAGCACTCTCCGACGATCGAAGCTTTGCTCCCCAAGTAATCATATTGGGATATAAAAATGAAGGACTTTCCATGTAAAAATTATTTTCTTTTCTTATTTAATATTTCTTGTATACTATCTTTTTGATTTACTGTATCTGTTTTATATAATTGATATATTCTTTCCAAACACTTCATGGATTTTTTTCTTTTAATATTTTTTTTCTTTCAGATGAAACCGATCGAATAACTGCTTCTTTTATCTTGAGAATGTGGTTGTGACTATCCGGTACGGCTGTGAATCTTCTGTTCTTCCAAATTTCCACTGATAGCCGCACCCACACCCATACCCTCAAGCGAGCGAGACTCGACATATTCGTTGTGTTATTCAAATCACTCGGTTTCAATTTTAAGTGAGAGTGATTAAGTGAATATCTATTATTATTCTCGGCATTGATAGTAAATAAAAGAATAATAATAAAATAGTTTATTGAATATAACATCCCTTAATAGTCAATATACTTTGTTTGTTCTGTGAATACAACTCGCTTGAGTATTACCAAGTTTTATATGTAACAGATGTATGGCATGAATAAAACGCAAACCTTAACTCAGTGACAATTTTTTTTTTAATTTTATGATATGCTATTGCTATTTGAATCATTGAGATATGGAATTATGTCATGTACGCATCATGTTCAAAAGTAAGCAAGCAAAATACAAAAAAAGGACAGAACACAGTATATTTTTTAATCATATTTTAATCAAACCATATATCCACTTGTCAATACTTCAAGATAGCATGGATATTTTAACTAAAAGACTGAAAGTACAAATTTAAATTGGATAGATATACTTCATCATGCAACGCCTTGAAAAAAAAGACAGGTGACAACATGTATTAGATATAAATCTTTTTCGAAGGACAAAGCGCTATTGTACGCTCAACGTAAGTCATGAGTCACATTAAAATGTCAAAAGATTACATATAAAAACAGGCTACTTATATCACAATAGCTTTCATTACTCTATATTATAAGGAATCGGTGACAATCTACTCACAAAGTCAGTTCTCATAAAAGTGAATGTAATTTTTGTTGTTTTTTTGATACTTATAAAGTTCAATGAAGATTCACAATACATCGAAGACATTTCTGATGATTCATCGAGTCCAAAATATATTAATTGGATTTATTCAAACCTTATCTTTGTTACTTTCAGGCACTGTATTCACTAGTTAACTCAATCTTGATACGTAATCAGTATATTGACACACATTTGAGTCATTCTTCTTTTTATGCTATACAAAATGAGGTTTCCTTTTTTTGTCGTATACTGCGAGACAAATTGTGAAGTATGCTGTGCATTAAGCAGAAGATAACATTGTCAGTGGCATTGGATAAAGTAGTTCCTCTGAAACAAGTGTGTGTTGATGCAAAACTCCCCTCGTTTACTGCCGATGTAACTATTACACAAGTATTTCAAAACGATGAATCTGTGCCGGGTGAAACTGTTGAGTGGTAAAAAAAATCGCTTTCTCATTTGTTTGTTTCGTAATTCATGCGATCACTATAGTTTTCCCGTGGAAGAGAATGCAACAATGTTTGGCTTTGTAGCTCGCATAAATGATGAACGTGAAATTGTTGCTCAAATCAAAGAGAAAAAGCAGCACAACAAGCATATATACAAGCTCTTGCTGAAGGTCTAGACGCCTATCTACACTGTAATTTTTTTTTAAATTCTATTTTGAAGAAAATCGATATTGAGTAAGCTAAAGGATTTTATAAGTCTTATGATTTATTCATCGAATTTCGAATATTTTGAAAATGCTGGATTTTCTAATTCTAAGAATTTCGGTTTTATTTCCTATGTTAAATCAAAGCTAGAATATCATTTGCTTATTTTCAAAAAGCTGGAAATTCATTGTTGAATTCATATGGACATTCTTTGAATATCCTTCCAGAATTCATATAGGCATTCCCTTTTTTTACAGTGTATTAGACCAAGATGAAGCTTCAAATGACGTATTCATCATTAGTGTGGGGGCGTATGCTATTGGTTGTTTTCGTTGTTGAGTATCCAGTTTCTTTACATTGTAGCAAAAAACCGACGATTTCTTTTGTTGTTCCTACTACAATCGCTCCCCGTTACTCACGTTGAAACAAAAGTATCACATCACCGGGCGAAACTCAAGTCGAGTATGCTGAGTCGGTTCCTTACACAATTGAGTTTATGTGTGAAGTAGAAAAATGCGATCAACATGTCGCCTGTATTTCATCTCCCTCACATTCGATCAAGATCGATTGTAGTAATGAAGGTGTCTTTCTCGTCATACTTACTCAAGAAGGAATTGCACTCGATTAAGCTATATACCGTCTTATATTTGTTGAAGACAATAATAGGCTGAGAAAATTTTGTTCACCTTTTTCACATGTGCACTGAAAGGCATGCGTTAATTTGTCTTTTTGTAGTCGAGACATTATTATTTATGTTGAATTATCCGACGTACGGAGCAATACAATTGCTGCCATTGATAGTAACGCTATTATGATCTCATTCATGCCAAATGAACAGAATTGTCGACAAGACTCAAGCAATATGATGAACGAATCTTTGTTTTGTGATTGATTGCACTGGTTCGATGAAAAATGATGACAAGCTTGATCTAGTAAGCAAAGCAATGTTACGTTTTCTCAAGAGTCTACCAGTGTACTGTCATTTCAGTATTATTCGTTTTGGCTCTGTTTTCTCAGCACTTTTTACTGATCAGGTGACACGAGAGTATAATAAGACAAGTATATCTCAAGCTGAAGTGATGATCAAGTATATGAAGGCTGATCTTGGTAGCACAGAATTACTTATGCGATTGTGTTGGTTAAAGGAGAACAAACCATTTGCAAGTGGTGTAAGACAAATCTCTATTTACCAAAACACGTGCCAAAAAACTGGCTGCCTTTTCTGATTCAAAACTTGCAGCATGTCCTGCACGTGGCGATGTTGATCAATTCTTGTATAATGCAAATCCTTCTAAAAGTCCAACATCAAACATGATTTGGTCAACAGACGAACAGAAATCGATTGATCGTTTTATTGAATTGCAACAATATTATGATTTATGGATACTAACAGCCGAGGATGTCAATTAGTTGACGGGAAAATCTCTAACTATCTTTACATCATCAATGGTTGAAAAACTTGAGAAGAATATTCAACGATCAATAATAACCACGGCAATAGTTATCATCTTACTTGAAACTTGATGCCTTGCTTTGAAAACACTGGCAAGCCTTATCGAACAAAGCATATAAGCGTTTGAAAGAATTACTAGATGGAGACGAGTCCAAGATGAAGCTATTGATGAAAGACATTCGTGATCAATATCAATCATCATTGAATGTTAATATTCTAATCAAGAATTGTTTATAAATTATATTTATGGTTTATATACTGTAAATATACTCTCTTTTATCAATTATGCATTTTTCTAAATGACGTTCCTCATATATAATGAAGTTATAATTATTTCTCAATTATCAATTCAAGAAAATTCGCACTTTGTGTCGGCCATAATTTAATACAATATTTAATACAAGACTATTTACATTCACTAATATCAATGAGTCAAAGAAACAATTATAGTGATTACAAAGATAATAAAAATAATAATAAGAATACTTAATAACTACAGTATTTCCACCAGTTTCAACTTTTTTGTTGGGGTGGATGTAGTTTTATAATGAATTCTAAGCCCTAACTAAGGATTGTCAATTTACATTTACGAAAACGTATTATGTTGAAAAATTAATTCTGAAAAATTTAAAGTTAAAATAAATTGAAATCTTTTTAGAATGAAAATGTAAATTTATATTATATTTAAATTTGCGAGGATTTTAATTTAACATAAATAAACAGAAAAATGTCACCCCTAGTTCCAAACTAACACCTCATATGTCCACAATCACATCCCGCATCCATACATCTGCACACGCACATACACATTGATCAACTTAATTTATTCAATAAACATTGACTATTTTACATTTTAAAGTTAAATAATTGTCTTTACAATTGAAAAGACATCAAGCTCTACCCTAGTTGACTCTTCAATTTTAAAGTCAACTCCGACATATAGATATGTATATTGAAAAAATAATGATTTCTGTATCTACCAAAATTATCTTCTAATTTCTCAGATTTCTCAGTAACAACTGAAATTAGTAATTTTTTGATTGTAGGATCGTCTGCTGAATAGTAGAATACAATGTTATCTATGCTAAATAAATGAAAACATTTCTATGTTATTTCCTAATTTTCTGAGTAGCTTTTCACCATTACAAAATATTTGAAGGTATGGTCTTTTTTCTTACTATGAAACTATATTGATATTTATTTTGAATCAATACAGTTTTTTTCTGTATTCACTAATATGTCTTAGTAATCGGGCAAATTTATCAGTAATTTCTAAAATTAGCTATATTCTAGACAGCAGGGTCTTGTTTTTAATCATACAACAATATTGTTAGTTATGTCGGATGAATATACTACTTTCTAAAAATACACTGCAATTTCTGAAAGTATCAATATTCTAGAGTGTAGACCTGATTCCTCTTATGAAATTACATTGATATCTAAGTTGAATTAGTATAGTTACTTCTTCATTCACTGATATTTCTTAGTTATATGTGCAACTTTTCACCAAATTCTAAGATTAACAATGCCCTAGTGGATAGTTGTTTTTGTTTATGAAATTGCATTGATATCATTAAGAAAAAACACAGCAATTCCTGTATATACTAGAATTTTCGAGAAATTTTTCGAGTTTCTCTGTTATTTCTGAAATTATTATTGTTTGGAAAGACAGCATCTTTTTTTCTTTACTTCATAATACATTGATATCTATTAACGATGTAGATATGATAATTCATATATCTTCTAAAGTATTCTATAGTAGTAGCTGCGGAGTAGTTTCTGAAATTAGTTGATAGTTGGTACGATATGGTTTTGGTGATCCATTATTTGCGAAAGTTATTGAATGCTATGCATGGTTTCTTCATGTTTAGGTTTTCTGTAGATAGTGAAGAGTTTCGTTTTCGTTTACTGTGGACAGCTCATTGGTGTATCAGAAAATTCTCAATTTTCGTAGAAATTTCCTTGTAACCCAAGAATAATAACTGAATTTCGTAGTAATTTTGTCCCTATTGTCCTTGATAACTTTAGTGAGTCTTTTGGAAATTTGAGTATTCTCAAGCATACAGTTCTAATTGCTTTAAAGAAACATCATCATCGTCTTGAAGTCGCCGTTTTAACGCCATTCAATTGGGAACTTCAAGATGGTCTCACCCATCTCTTGTGAGATTGTTTTTAGTTCTCCGTGTTCTTTGTCTTCTCTCTCTAGCTTTGATAAAAATGCACTTATTTTCTTCTGCCATTTCGTCATTATTGTTGTTTGTATTTTCTTGACTATTCTGACCTTTTTTTTGTTTTTGTCTTCTCATTTTTCTTTGTATTTATTCATCTTATTTCAATACAAATAATCTGAATTCTCAGCATGAATTTGTTAACACACAAAATATGTTAGAGAATATAACACTGTTCATCATTGCTCAGAAAATATTTTCCTGGAAAAATGCTGGAAAAATATTTTTCTTTAGTTTTGCAAGACTCTTTTCTCACTCTTCCTTCCACTAAGAGGAACCAAACGACATTAATGTATTTGTAACACATATATCACTTATTTCTTGTTATCTCTTTTGTCTTATTTTACAAAACTTTTGCTTTTTCTCTTCTGCTATGAGTGATAAAAGATAAAAATATGTAATTTCACAAGCAGATGAAATTTTTGTAGCTCGTTCAATATAAAAGTATTCTTTCTACCTAGAATTAATCCTAATTCATTGTACTATTCTTATATTGATTTAAGTATGGCTCAAAACAAACGACAACGACATACTTTGACGGATGACTGTGATGATATTAAGAAGAAAAAATTACAATGCACTGCTCTTTCCTCCTCAATTATAAGTCATACATACCGGTTAGTACGACATGTATAAAATTACTCTAAATTATCTTTCATATCTTTAAAGAAGTTCGATCAGTCAATTTGAAAATTTTTCAAATGAAGTTATTTATGAGATTTTCGAATTTCTCGATGCTTACCAACTTTACGAAAGCTTTTTCGATCTGAATACACGATTTCGAAATCTTTGTTTACATTCAAATCTTCCAATTCAAATCCATGCTCAATATTTATCTAAATCAATCTTTCAACGTTATTATACCAATTTCATTCTGCCTAATAAACATCGAATTCAATCAGCTGATTTAGCAAACCCATTCATTATTGATTTTTTTTCTTCACCAACAGATATTTCAAACTGTTTTCAACTTCAAACACTTATTCTTGATAAGATTAAGTCGGAATATCTGGAAAATCTTCTTACAAGTTTAGCTTCTTTAACTAATCTATCTTCATTAATTATTTCTATTGGTCTTAATTCAAATACAAATACTCTCTGGAATTTGATATTCCAGTTACCAGTGCTAAAATATTGCAAAATATCTTCTAAAGAAGATGCTTACTTAGGATATTTGCCTATGTCTACCAATACAGTAAGTTCTATTGAACATCTGGTTATTAATGGCAAATTAGATTACACTCACGTTGATGCTATTTTATCATATGTTCCTCAACTTCGTCGTTTATTAGTGAATTATCTGTATACATATTACAAAGGCGGAACACGTGCACCTCAGTATGCTTTAAATAATTTAACACATGTATCTCTCACATTAGATCGTTTGTTGTTTGATCAATTTGAAATATTTCTTAAAAACTATCTTAGCCGAGTAAAGGTATTGCACATTTCATCAAACTATGATTCGACATATTTAAATGCCGAACGATGGGAACAATTAATTTTATCTCACATGTCATGTTTACAAATCTTTGACTTGCAACATATATACGAAATACTCTATGGCAATAAACAGACAATTATGTATGAGGATATATTTCAAAAGTTCACTTCTCCATTTTGGATTCAACGACAATGGTTCTTTGCATATAATACGAATTTCGGATCAGCTCTACATGGAGTCTTCTATTCGATTCAACCATACAGGTAAAGCTAAATGGATTTTGTTGAATATTAGATGTCAATTCTATTTTGATTTATTCAGAAGAAAATACTTCACAGTTACAGGCGAGTTAAATTTAGATGAACACCTGTCTCAAGACAAAACTATTTTTGATTCGGTTCGTCATGTTATTATTCAAGATGAAAGGATGATAGGCAATTGCTCAAAATACTTTCCAAATGTCAATGAACTCACTATTTCCGATCAACGTACAGATCGTGCTAAACGATCTGTGACTATTAGCATTGATCACATTATTCCCTTGATACAACTTACAAAACTAATGATTGATTATGGTCATCGTCCTTTCAGTAAAGTTATCGATTTGTTATGTTCGACACCTAATGTTCATACATTAGTACTCAAACGTTTATCACTTGTTTCAACGGATTATTTTCCATTACAACACAGTGAAAAATTTCGATTGGTATCAAATCATAATAAAATAAAAAATGTCACTATTTTGTTTCATTATTCATTACGCAATATTCAACTATTGATGAATCTTTGTCCTCAAGTACGACAAATTTCTTTTGACACTTCTGAGAATTATCTTGAATCAACTATGCAATTTTTAATATCAGAAACTAAGAAAACTAGTTGTTATTTATCGTCAATATGTATTTTTAATGTAGATGCAATTATCAATGAAAAACTGAAAACTCTAATTGAAAACGAAAAATTTATTAATGATTATTCAATAAAAAACATTGATCGGACATTCTATCTTTGGTGGTGACATTCATTATTAATGAATTCTTTTTATTTGATATATTCATATTATATTTAATGGATCTATTCGAATAATGTTTTGTATTTTTGATCCACATTCAATACTCGAAAATGGATGACACAAATTGATTATTATTGATTCAATGAAATCATCATCATCATAATGAAAATAATTCAAAATTAATTCAATTCACGAGATAACATCATCTTGATATTTAAATGATTTTCATGTTTCTCTTTTCAATCATTTTTAAGTAAAACATATTGAAAATGAGTTTGAAAAAAAATAATCGATTTTCGATCAAAGATTATCATCTTCTATGATCAGAGTGAGATATCAAGAAAGATTTTTAAAAGAAGATGATCTTTATTGCTAACATAAATCAATTCATAGGATCAACTTCTTGTTTTTTTTACACGAATTAAATTCGTTAGAACCAACGAACGTACGAAAAAAATACACATAAGAGTCTATACAACAACAGTGATCTTCGTTCACAGTCACAATTCGATATTTGTGTCATTGTAGACAAAGATCAACGTTGTCTATTCCGAATAAGAATTGCTGCTTAAGCGCAATGATACAAAACAATCGATCATCATATTGTTTTGATATTGAAGGAATTTTGACACATTCGTTTGTCAAATAACTTCGATCTACCCATTTTAGTAGGTAATTCATCTATGAAAAAAAATCTCCAACATCATCATGTTTTTTTATAAAAAAAACACAAAGGTTTGATTTTGTTGTTGAACAGCCAAACTTCGTAGAAAAAGCCAGTGGTACTAAAAGATAAATTCTTGTTGAAGAATCGTTTCAGTTATATTCAGCGAATAGACGACTAAATCGAACAAGGATCTCTGAATTAATTGATCTTGAAAAATCACTGTTTCTTTCATATAAATATGTTAACAGAGTTAAACATATTTTAAACGTGCTTCTGCTATGCCTACAAAAACATCTGACGTGTCTAACTGGGTTTGAAATAGTCAACAAAGGAAAATAATTGTTTTTTTTTGACAAAATCGAACTGTGATATTATCCTAATCATATCAGATTGTCTGATCAATCTTAGTCTGCCGATGAGAACATATTGCATTATCGTAACTAAATGTACAAGACGTGCGATCATTTACATTAAGACCAAAGAACATATGATTTCGAAGTAAACACTTATCAGTATAAACTTGAATAGCTCATTAGATATGTTGAAGATTATTTCCTGTTATGTTAGTACTTTCTATCTTCTTCTTCTTCTTGAATTATGAACTAAGTATGTCATAAGATATAGCATTACATAGTGAAAAGTTGCTGATCTTCTTGACTCGACCATGATCACATACAATGATCTTCATTACTTTATTGAAACAAATTATGTTCTTTGTCCATTCACAGCATTCAACACAAACATGTTAATCGATATCATACAAGTTCAGTTGAATGAACTACGATCAAAAGTTGTTGAATAAAAGTTCAAATACTAATAATCACAAAACTAGATCAAGGAAAAGTATCCTCTTCTCAATCTGATGAGAAAATCGTAGAAATCGCTGACACTTCAAATGAGACATCAAATATTACAATTGTAAACCATCCATATATGTTAGTCACGTAGAATATAGTCTTGTATTGAACTAAGATAAGGAAAACTTATCATTGAAGATCTGCATTGATCATGTTGAGTTTTTGCAATTTGTTTCTAGTCTCTGATATGTTTCATAACTCGCGATCCATTACACCATACCTAGAGAATTTGAGAGGAACCGGGTGTAAATAGTAATTTGTTCAGATTTTGTTGTTTTTATTTAGTTGACGAGCAACAAAAAGCAATATAAATTATGAGCCGATATGGATCGAATTACACATTTATTATCAGAATCCGCTCGAAGGATCGAAGATTGGGGGGGGGGGGGGGGAAGAGAGTGTAAAGACGATTGGAAGGGTGTAAGATAGTATGCTCTAAAAAATTCCGTAGGGATAGTGTAAGATCTAGAAAAAACTCTGCATCTTTCTCTGGAAAAAGTTGGAATTTTTTTTATTATTAGAAGTGTGTACAACCCTGTACATCGATCGGCTCACTTGGGATGTGTTTGTTATAATATCAGCATAAATATATCTATGCGAGAGTGACAATTTGAAACGTATTAACAAGAAGATACATTCGAGTGTCTATCCCAGAATTATTTTTGACTTATCTAGTCATGACGACACACTTTGATCTCAACTATGATTATATGGATCGGTCCAATTCACATTTTAGGAGGTTATGAAAAGCCCAACTTTAGTTTTTCTTCCTTACGAAAGTCTTTTTTCGATGTTTTTCATTTCTTTTCATCAAGATAATTATTGACGTCTCGTTGACGTATCCTATGGTAAAGCAGATTATTCACTTTGATTCGATATTTATAGAATCTTCATGATGTGGTCACGAGACAACGTTTGCTACTTAGGCACCCAAGAAAATTCATATAATCTGTCGAATCCCTTTTTCAATGTTCAATTCAATAAATGACAGGGTCGCGTTTTATGATTGTCATAAGAGTATTTTAGTAAGGATTGCATAAATTAAGTCACGTACGACCGGCTAGGTTCTCTGTTCTCGTACTAAAAGTGAAGTTAAATAAATCTTAATTATTTTTCTTATATTTCAACCCATCTGATCATGACACCATGCAAAGAAGATTTCTAATACTGAGCGACTAATTCGATTAACAACTACGTAGAACATATATGAACAGTTGATGCTAACTTTCAGATTCTATTTTATTACAAAAGCGTACAAAGCAGAAAAAAACATATAGACGCTGAAAAGGATATTATTGTTTTTCTGAAGTTGCATCAAAGGTAGTTTCTATCCCTATGTTTCGATACACCATTTTACTGCTTGTCAACTGATTGAACGTTAGAGTCATTCTGCATGACTAGCCTAATTGTACATCTACGTGAGGTCAATAAAAGAATGAGTGTTAATACCGATGTAAGCCTCCTGTTCACTTACTCCAAGTGATCAAGATTCAAATGAGCATCAAGCCATGTTCAAATACGCATATCCTTCGCCTTCTATTTCTATCGTTAATGAACATTACTGACATATTGCTGTAAAGAGTCACTAGCACTATCCAGCTTGAAAGTGTGGATGTCGGTGTTCGTCGTCTATTTTGACTCACGCCCACACCCACTGTTACATAGCTTTTTGCCGACCAATTTTGAGTTACTTAACATGTTCAGACATGTTTGATTTTCATAAATATTGGTCTTGTTTTGTATATATAATTGTTCTACTCAATAATCAAGTTGCCCTTAGTGATGAATGCCAAAAATAAGTGCATCATTTTTATAGAGAACTAAATTCTGCATGGAATAGTATGTTACCCGGCATTTTTTGAAAAGCCTCCTGACTAGAAAATTTAAAATATGATTGTTGAAAATTTCAAAATCCGGCTATCGATGCCAAAATACAATTTAAAACGAAAACAAATGTCGAAGCCGTAATTCGTGTGAAAAACTGCACGTAAGAATGCATTTAAACATGTTCCACTTGAAAAAAATACTTTTTAAAACATGATTAACGAACTGTTACTTTACGTGGGCAAGTCGTATTACCTCCTTATGATCAATATGAATACAATTTTCGCTTGGAGTCATCATGTCAATGTATTTTTCTCTTTGTCGCTCTTTTCATTGAAACAATGAATAAGAGATGTCCTTTCTGATTTGGACAGAATAAAAAATGCATTATGTCTAAAGAAATGTGATAAATGCATAATCGCCCATTAAACGATTCTTTTTTTTTTTTATCAATGACAATGATATGAGAAAGGAAAAAAAAGAAAAGAACTATCTGAATGCATGTAGGACTCAAGCTTTTATATGCATAGAAAGACATCACTATGAAAATATATGCACGATTTTTCTCTCCCTCAATGACGATATACACCATTGCCTACGAGAAAAAAAAATCATACTGCATGTGCAAAAAATGAATCTATCATTCTCGTCATGCATGAGAGAAAATATTTTTTTTTGCCAATTTCTCCTTGCTAGGTAGTCTATGAATACATAAAATCGGAGCACAACTGTACAATTACACCATTTGATTGCTTGTTCAAATTTTATCTACTACTTTCTTGTCAAACCCCATAAAAGCAAGCAGTCATCATAAAACAATGCAACCAAACGGTATGTTTAGTCATCCTTTTGGTGTTAGTGGCCACAACTCACACTGCATTAGCCACTTCAGTTGACAGCACAGCTGCTGAACGTTTTCTCCGTCATATAACAAGCAAGCGTAAGAGTTTTTCGGCTACCGCAAATTTTTAGGTCTCAGCATTACTCAAATAATCAAGTCGAAATCTTTGCTCTTAATTGAACAAAATATTTGAATAGTCGTTTATTTTGAATTATTCTTTTATTGAACGTTTCTCGATGATACAATCAACTCCAAACCTTTACTTCGAATTAAATAAAGTATTGAAATAATCGTTTCCTATGAGTAATTCTTTTATCGCGTGTTTTTCGATGATGTAGTCAACTCAAAACCATTGCTTCGAATAAAGCAAAGTACTGAAACAATCATTACCTATGAACTATTCCTCTATCGTGTAATTCTTGATCAGATAAACGACTTCATATCTGTGCTTCGAATTGAGCAAAATATCTGAATAGTTGTTTCGTTTGAATTATCTTTTCGTTGAGTGTTTCTCAATGATATAGTCAGCTTCAAATCTGTGTTTTGAAGGAAAGAAAATATTTGAATATGAGTGTTGTTTGAACTGCTCACTTTTCATGCCTATCTCGATGATAACATCAACTTCAAACTTTTGCTTCGAATCGAACAATGTATTTGAATCTCTGTTAATATTATTTGTTCATCTTTAGCGTATTTCAATAGACGAATGCTCATCTATTTGTTTCTTTGAAGTGAGAAGTATATTTGAATAGAATGTTTAAGTCGGGTATGTTGTGTCAATATAGACTTTTCATTATAACTCATCGAGAGAAGGCCCTGATAATCTAAGCCATCATTGATATTTTCTTCTACGAGTTTATTATTATTTGCAATATTTTATGATCATCAATTACTTAAGAACTTTTGTGAAAAACGATCTAAAATATGTTTTGCAGTATAGGGGTCAAAAATTTCATATCCTCCATCTTCGAGCGTGACGGACGCTAGCCAGAAACCATTATCTACCGTGGCAGATCTTATTGATATACGATTATAGACTGTATATTGAAATATGTCACATTATAATAGATGAACTAATTCCTTACAGCATTTCTGAGGAATAAAAAGGAGGCTAAAGAAATATGCCATTTCAGACCGACAGAAATTGCACTAACAGCTTTACTTTCTTTTTAGGACAAATGACATAAATGCAAATTCACATCTTTCAATAGAACGGTGCCATCAGTTATCATCAAAATCAACCAACATTATCTTTTACTTAGTTTTCTCTTTCATATATTAACATTTTCTTCTCTTGATTTTTTTCAAAATTTTTCAAAACTAGGACTAATTCAAATATAATACACATAAAACATTTTAGTTAGACTGCTAAGGACAACAATAAATATCTAGCATAATTTTGAATAATGTATAATTGTCTTTCTTTTGTTGATACCAGGCTCTCAGTCAATTATTGTATTATTAAAAATGCGAATATTAGTTTTAGAATATTTCTATGATACTACTACAAGAGCTTTGAATGAATTGCAACGAACATGTTCAATCTTTTGAGAATAAGAGACTAATCAGGAATTTTTATCTACTACATTGATGTTCGCTACAATTATAAAATAATAAACTCTTCTAGATGTCAAGCAACGCTCTAATATACAAACATAACCTTGCTCTATTGTCTGAAATGCGAGTGTAGACTCCTTTCAAGCGCCATATAAATTAAACAGTTGATAGATAGCATCAACCAGAACCTTAATTCATGATTAAAATAAACTCTTCACACAAATAATGAAACCGTCATAATACAGCTGACTTGCTGAAGTTTTCTTCAATTATATTCACAATTTAACATTTCGTGTGAAAGTGCAATTCACAGAGTTGAACCCATTAACGTTTTTACAGCACAAATATAACCATGGAATAGAGTATTTTTCGAATTTTGTTATCAAAATACTTATGTTTTGTATCTAATAATCATTTTATTCAGCTTCATTTTTGATAATTGTTCCAATATTTCTAGATCATGTATCTAACTTTTAATGATAGTTATCATTTTGTATGAGATGTATTTTTGAACTACCTCATGAAAGGAATTTGTCGCTACATATATGGCGTTAAATTTTAGGAATTTCTTGAATTCGACGTAGAAAAGTTGCCATAAACCTAAAACCACCGCTACTCCTATGGAAAAAGTATTTTTACTTATCCTATAAATGTTTCGTGAGCAGTTAACTCATCCACTTTGAACTTGAAAAATACATACCATTATCGATCCAAACATAAAGCTTTTCAACTATGAATACAACGTGATAGTCAAGGATACGGTGATGGGTTGTTAATCACAGCGGGCACTATCAACTTGATTATTTCTCTATTGATACTTTCAATTTCGCATGTGAGTCATTCAATCTGGTTAATGGAATAACGAATCTAGCAAAAAGATGGTTTATCAAATCCATATATTTTACTATAGGTGTAAAAAAAACAAGGACCATTGTTTTAGATTTTTAAATGAATGACTGTTACCAGAGGTTCAAACAGGCCCACTTTTTGAAGGCCTGGCCTGTCTGGGCGTGCCTGTATAGGCCAGTGTATTTTTTTCACGTCAATATCATGTAAAAATAAAGTAGAAATAAGTAGTAATCTTCATAAAAAGTCACACTAGTCACTGAATTCAATCTACATACTACAGTAAAGTCTCTGATTGAAAAATCCAACAGAATTTGCAACTTTCCATTAAACAGAGGTGTCATCTTTCTTTTTATTTGAGAGCATGTGAAACTAAGAGTGAAACCAAAGCTATTCACTTTCAACGGTAGGTCTAGTCAACCGAAGTATAAAAGAAAGCATAGTTTTCAGTTCACAAAAAAATATCTTCTCTAACGAACGGTCGATTTCAAGTCAAAATCGCTCGGCAAAAATTGGCATTGTTCTGAATAAACGAGTAACTTCATTAAAGAGATAGCTACAATACCTACCTTAAAAACTGCGGACACACTCTCATGTAAAAAAATAAGTCATGTAAAAGTCAGAAAAGATCCATTTTAAATGACTAAAATCATGGTTCTTTTATCGATTGTTAATTGTTAGCGGATCGGTTACAATAAAAACAAATCAAGGTCAATTTATTATCGATTTCTAATCGATTAAAAATGTATGATGTTACTGAACCTAGAATCAACTTTTTGCATAACTTCTGTTACAATGGCTAGATCTGCATTATTCACAGCAACAGAAAATTTAATTTCATATATGCTTATACTTTTGTCACCGCTTAGCAAAAAGTTAAGGAATACTAAAACGTGCTTTAGAAAGCTGGTACCTTCGAAGACCTTAAATATTTTTCGTGGAGCTTCCTGTTCTTATACTTTGTAATAAAACATCATATAGAATTTTTGAAGAGAATTTTGCAGCACATACCTTTCAACACGAACTTAGAAGAAAATTAATAAAATTGTCTAAATAGTAAAATTTCGTCTAAAAAATTCCTTGTCTTCTGAATCATCCAATCTTTAATTGTTAAAGCCATTGTATAAATAAAAGTGAAAGTGATTATGACTGTCTGTATCTAAAAGAAAGACGATCCTTCAGCTGAATCAAAAGAAAGCACGACGTTGTAGGAATGTGTAAGTAATATCAATTTCGAACTCTATCTTCTTTGAGAGCTGGTGGTGTCTCTAAGTATTGACAATTTTACAGATGTCTGCATACGTTGAAAAGTTTCATTATCGATTAAAAATTTACAAAGTGAACACTGGGGATACATAGACAAAATTAAAACAATGCTAAGATAGTCATCTTGTGGAAGATATCTAATTTTTGTTCAAGAATATTCTCAATAAACTTCTCCCGTCAGATCACGATGTCATTGAAAGAATTGGTATCAAGAGAGGAACAGTATTCAATCAGTAGAAATCTACAAGAGAAAAAAGGATTTGGACTCAATCAAATTATCTAAAATTGAGAAACATAACAAGTAGATAAAAATAACTAGGAAAATTTGTGCTCATGATCTCTTCAGAATGGTAAGGGAATTGTTTTTCTATCCGTATCTTTAATAATCATTCTGCAGTATTTGTCTAATTCATCACGCTTAAATGTGTTTTTTTTTGAAAATTAATGAAGTTTGTATATCAATTTGCTAACAACATCATCAAATTATCAGATGAAACTTCGATCTCGAAAAAAAAGTAGACAGACCAGACGGTCTGTCATTTTCAAACGGCCTGCCTGTTACAGGCGCAGGCCTCAAAATCGTGGCCTGTGCTTGTGACAGGCCGGCAGACCTTGTTGTCTGTTTGGACCTCTGACTGTTACAGTAGAGTATAGTCTGAAGAAAAACCTATTAGAATAAATTTGAATCATCATTTATTTATCGATTTATATATGATCCAGTTAATTTTAATAATGAAAGTTAGAAGAAGCCAAACCTATTCATATGCGCTCGGGTTCTTTAAATTCAAGTAGGCACCGTCGAAAGATGTCGCATGCAAATGTGTACAACAATGTTCTACTGATCACAGCTACATGCTTAAATTGCCTCTTTTCAAGAAAAATATTTTATTGTTACTCATATTAGTGCGACCTGAGTTCGATGCAACGAATCTAGACGGCGCCATAAATATTTCATTTTGTAATTGATTTGCTTATGTAACTAAGCTCTATTCGTTCTGTCGACGTTCTCAATAGAATGAAGAAGAAAAAATAAAATGTGTCTAGTGTGTTCGCTGAGTCAATAAATGAGAAAAAAAATATAGGATGAAAGAAGAAAGGTATATCGTCAGTGAATAACGAACTATTTGGCAAAACGATACAGACGAAAACTTACACGAAGTAACAAAATTCTTTTTCAATGGCGTCACGTATTCGTACCATGCTTAGTAAATTATTTCATATACCTGAATATCGTGTGCTAACTATGGGTCTTGATGCATCGGGAAAAACGACAATACTTTATAGATTAAAACTCAATGAAATTGTTTCAACGATTCCCACCATTGGTTTCAATGTAGAAACAGTAACGTACAACAATACTTCTTTAACTATTTGGGATGTAGGAGGATGTGATAAAATTCGTCCCTTGTTACGACACTATTTTCAAAATACACATGCTCTTATTTTCGTAATTGACTCAAATGACAGAGATCGATTACCAGAAGCAACCGAAGAATTGTGGCGTGTATTAGCGGCCGATGAATTAATCTACATACCTATATTAATCTACTTAAATAAAATCGATCTATCTAACAGTATGAAATCCGAATATGTTATTCAACAAATGCGAGTCAATAATATTAGAAATAGACAATGGTTTTTGCAGCCCTGTTGTGCTAGTACGGGTGATGGTTTGTATGAAGGTCTAAGTTGGTTAGTATGTTCATTGAAATCTCCGCATACTTTGGAATCGATACATATGGCTATGGAATCAAATGCTTTTGCAACGAAAATTGAAAACAATCTTGATGAAAATAAATCACTAGAATGGTTGTCTCAAATAGATGATGATACAAACGAAGATTTTGTTGAAAAATTCGAAAAGCATCAGTTATCAATCGAAGCATTTGACCATCGAACATTATTGAGAATAATATGGGTATATTTAGTGATACTCGGTAGACAGAAGACAGTAAAAATACTATTTGACTATCTCAAGTTCTATATTAAAGATATGAATGAGACATTGATCTATTTCTGGATACAAATTGTGCATTATGCATTTGAAGCAACGAAAAATCCAACAAATGATTTTACTGGTTTCTTATTAATGAATCCTCAATTGCTGAACGAAACTGAACTACCCTTGAGCTACTATAAAAAAGATACATTGTTTAGTAGACAGGCAAAAACAACTGTTGTTTTACCAGATGTGAAACAATTGCCAAGTATTTTACCTGCATCCTCCGTTTCTATTAATAATACGGTAGAGAAACAAAATAACGCGACACGTGAACTATCAGTTGATGAATTAGATGACGATGAGTTTCTAAAACAATTCGAATCGAATTCGTTAAAAAGTTGGTCTCATAAAACTCATGTACGCATGGCATGGCTTTATTTGACACGTAATGGTCGTCGTGCAGGAGTTAGCAAAATATTTGATGGTATTAAGAATTTCATTCAAAATAGTCCAATAGCACGAAAAACAACATTTCATTTTACAATGACGTATTTCTGGATTCAAATGATTGATCTAGCCATAGCACAAAGTCCGAAACAAATCAATTTTGAACAATTTCTTCATTTAAATCCACATTTACTCAACGGAGGTTTATTTTTAGAATATTACAAAAAAGAAACAATGTTAAATAATCCAACTGCTAGACAAGAAATGGTTTTGCCAGATATCAAACCATTACCAACCATCGTCACAGTCAATAATAAAAAGTGAACTCATCATTTTCGATCTGAACATCAGTTTCATATCGACTTGCGAGTGAAAATAGGTTTTGTTGCTTAAAAAGTTTCTTTAGAAGAAAAAAAGAAATATTGAAAATCAACCAAAATAGATACTATTAACGATTATTATCCAAGTTCAATCAATGATGAAAACACTTTCTATTGAATCATGTCAACGTACACAGAAATATGATTCATATTTTATCTATATCTTAAATTGAGTACATATTGATTGTTTACGATGCATTACAACTACTCAGATCTATTGATAAGGTAACTATGCATAGATGACTAGATGGTAGACCATCCCTACACTCCTCCTCAAATTAGGATACTTTCGAACTACTAGAATCATATGATACACTATTGTGAAATGCGCTTCTAGAGGCTTGTTGGAGATAACAGTTTTAAATAATACATGTGTTGTTGTAAAATTTGTTTTCATCTTTCTATGCTCATCATGGCTGTTATACACATCGATTACAGTGTGAATAATTTGAATTTATATAATTTATTGAATATTGTTTCAAATTGTTTAATAGCATTGACAGCGAATAAAAAAATATTTTTCGAATGTCATATAAGGGTGTTTCTTGTCGAAAAAGAAAAGTGACAATATTCAATAGAATCTTTAATATCCGCCTTGGTCTTTAAATATTCGTTCAATGTCGGCGTTGTGTGGATTAACGGGTGGTAACCAATGAGGTTTATTTGTTTGCAACCATGACCAAATAACATCAGATGTAATCGCATGACCATATTGGCTAATGTGAAACCCATCAACACTTTCGATCAATTGCCAAGGTTCACCACCTTGTGATATCCATTCCTGAATCGCTTGATCAAATGGAAAGTTCAAAAAGGCAGTATCGAAATTGATAGGTGAATAGGCATTGGTAGCATCATGAACTGCTATAGATAGATTAACAGCTCGTTCCGAAGTAAAAGCTCGCAATGTATCATTCGATGTCAACCAACCATTACACGGAGAAATTTGTAAGCACATGAGATATGAATAGACTTGTGCATATGTTATCGGTGGACCGACACGACCAAGTGGATGAATGCGATCATGTAGTAATTGATACAAAAGACTTCCATTAGCAAGACCAGTTGTTAGTACATGACTACCTTTGGGTAGTATCGTATCGAGATAAGCAAGTTCAGTCAATACACGATCGTACATCTCTTGATAAGTAGTCATGCGTGCAATTGTATCTGCATGACCATTGCAAACATCATTGCCGACCAAGGAATAGACTACAAGTAATGGTACATCATTTTGTTGATCACGCGTTAATGTTTGGGCAATATTAAGAATGGATTCACTGTCAGCTCCATTGACTGCTATATTCTGATAATCTCGATGGTTACAATGATCGAGATCAAAGAGACGAGCATATAACGATCGAGTTGTACCTTAAAAATACATAAATAGAAATACTTCATTATGTTTTTAGTATTGAACTTACCTTCGATATTAGGCCAAGTGTTATTGATATGACCTGTAGTACCAGACAATTGAGGCCAATCGAGCTCATTTCCAATTATATATACCAAGTGTTCGAATGCACCTACAGATAATTGCCGAGCATCCAACCACTGTTCTGGTATATGAAAATGAGCTGAAACTGAATCTCCCAAAACAGCAATGCCCATACGTTGTGTATCATTACAAAGTTCTTCTTCCCAAGGTTTGTTAGTTGCCGAATTCATACCAAAAATACCATTACAATTATGATCAACAACATAATCACCCATCACTGAACGTGCACCTGGTCGAATTTTCGATGAAAAATCATCACAATCTTTACCACGCCATGCAGTACCACGAAATGATGATTCAGTACCGAAATGATCCCCATCGATATCAACCAGAGGCATATGATGGTTAAAGACCTCTTCGAAAATTTTACAGATTTCCTTGATACCCGGAAGGTCACATGCTTTTGAAGTGAGTAGCGGAGTCAGTAATGGATAACGGCGACGTAAATTCGATCCTCTTTGTGATAGAGAAATACTCGACGAAGATTTTGATGGAAATAAACGACATTCAGGTTGACCTGAATCATCTGTACAAAGCTTAAGAGCATGACAAATAACATCGGGCGTTTCATTTTTGAGAAAACCATCGACAATAAGCGGACCTTAAATGAGATTTTTCTTGCTCTCATTTCTCATACTTGTTCAGAATGGAAGCTTACCCAGAAAGTCGACAGCAATTTTACAATATGTTTTGATATCACTAGGCAAATAGTTACAGAAGCGTTCGAGTGATTCTACAATAGTTTCATTATATAAGATGGAGAGGTGTTCAATGACACCTAAAGCAATCGTACAACTAGCACAATCGGTACCACCATTCACACCTCTTGTCAAACAGCCATTGAACATTGATAATAGCACAATAACCAACAAACAAATCCAATTCACTCCAGAAATTGACATTACTGCTAACGTTTTTTAGTTGTTCTTACTATAATGTGAACATTACATATAGATTCCTTCAACGATAATAATCGTGAGAATTCAACCAGGTGGTCTACTATTTTGTTCCCATGCTTTAGTAAAACACAATAGATATCACTATCAAAAAAAAACACTAAGTTAGATGCAGTTTCAAATCAGTTCGTCTGAAGCCAGATCGTAATATTCTTCATTCATTGTCAATATATGAAAAAAGGTGTTACGTTTCCTTTATTTATTTCTACAGCATCTCGTTGTTGGATAACGAGCTCGAGTGATTTATTAGAATTGATTAATTCGACATGTAGTACGTTTGAAAATAAAAAGTAATCAAACGACAGATATTATCGATCATCTCAACTTTAATCGAAAGAAAACACGTCGAAAACCGAAGTATAAACTTCTGAATATTTTTTTCATTAGTACATTAAAAAAATCAAATAGCTGAATTCAAATAAAATGCTGATTATTGATAACAGAACTTTGGTTTTGCTACAGTAAAAGACAAGTCGTTGATGAGATCAGATACACTAATTAACTAATTATTATATTGATTATATAACATGCTTATTCGACTTTGTAATGCTGTTGTTCTTTTGTTTTTTCTACTTTCATGAAATTGGTCAAATGATTGATTTACATAAACTCGAGAATGCATTCTTTTGATGATAATCCACAATATGGGTATGCTTTCTCTTCAGTCACACAGCCACATCCACACCCACACCCTCTTTCAATATGACTGGCTCAGAAACAACTCGCCGTCGTAAATATTGTTATCATTCAAGTCGTCATGTTTTAGATTTTCAAAGTATCATTATAGTTTTATTCTCTAGATACACACATAGAACTAAGTAAAGAATAAGTAAACAAACAAAAAAAGCTAACAAATAAAGATTGATAGAGAAAAAAAAAAATTTCAATCAACAAACACACACGTCACCGGACGCGTTGTCATTCTTTTTTCTTTTCTCATTTTTTGAATACAAGAAATAAAACAGAAAAAAGGAAACGACTAGTGAGAAGTGCAATAACAACAACAGCAACAAATTAATACGACAGTATTTTCAACTGTTCCTATCACAAGAAGCCAATGAACATTTCTCATATATGTACAAACTACCGGAATAAGAAGAAAGAAACAAAAAACAAAAACAAAAAAGAAAGAACGAAAACAATGAGATCAAGCTTTGTTTTGTCACAAAAATGCATATCTATATGGACGGGTTAAATCAAACGAAAAAAAAAAAATGCTTTCGAGATTATCATAAGTATGGACAACGAGACAAATAAAAAAAAATTATTTGTTGCATTCATTTTCTTTATTATTATCATTTGATGATAATGAGTTTTTAAATAAGATTTTTCGTTGTTCATCAGATTCAAGTGTAGTTTTTGATTCATCTTCATTATTAGTTGAAGGATAAAATAAATTATATGTTGAATGTTGATCATTCTGAGAATTACAAAAAAAAAACAAAAAGATAAAAATAAAATTTTAATTTTTCAAATTAAAATAAATACGTGAATAGTTGATTGAAATTCTATATTTAATTGTTCATCTTGATGACGAGCTATTAATGGAATTTTATTTGTTGTAGAATTTGTTATCCAATATAACCAATACCAAAGAACAGTTCGAATTTTTCTTGTTGTTATTCGTAATATACGTAAAGCTTCAGCTAATTGTAAAACATCTACAAAAATAATTGTTTATTAAAAGTTCAAAAAATAAATAATTATTTAAACCTTTTTCATCAGGTAAACGTGGTTCACCTGAACGACATTTTTCAGCTGCATTATCAATTTCTTGTCGACGACGTTCTTGTACATTATTAATAGCATTAAGCCATTCATCAAGTGTTTGTCGTGTTGCTTCAATATCTTGCATATGTAAAATTTCTTTAACACGTTCATGTAAACGAATTATCTTTGAATTAAATAATTTTTGTTTTGTTTTGTTTACAATGATTTAAAACAAAATTTCAAAATAAAACATACTCGAGTATATTCATAATGATATTCAGCAATTAATCGATCAACACGTGATGGATTATTTGATAATGTTGACAAATTTGAATTTGTTATATCATTTATTAATGATGATGAAGAAGATCTATGCAATGTTTGAATTCCAACTTTTGATTCCGTCTAAGTACAAATATCGTTAAAAGAATTTTCTAACGAAGAAGTATCACATCAATTTTATGTTATTTTCAAAATGAAATTTGACATACAGATTGAAAGCGATAAACAAATGAAGAACATCGTCTAGTCTATAACTTTAAACTTTTATAGATTCTATGTTCTAGCCTACTTTGTGACGAATGTATTTCTTTTTATTGTATTATTAAACAAAATATGAACCAAGATACCGGTTGTTTTTTTACAAACATTGAAGTTTCATATGTTAAGATGTGTAGTAAGACAGAAAAAAAAAGACTAAATATGTATAGATGTTTTTCAAAGATTACTTTTTTTTTCATATCATGTAATGATAATAAAGTAATTTGTCTGATATAGTATAACAAATAATCTCGCAATATTGACCATTTATTTGAAAATCTATCCGTGTTTTGTCAAGTTTTCTTTTAAATTTAAAAATTTTAACATATGCATGCTCATGTAAATATACATATATATCAATTTTCTATTTGGTCGAAACCATTAAAATATGTATGACGCAGTCTATTTACTAGCTATTTATCGATATGATTATCGTTTCTCATGGACTGAATGAATAACTTTGAAATTATACACCACTCATCATGGACTCTTTTGTCCTGTTAAGGACATACATGCTTATTTTGTCTATTACTATGCACTGTGTTGATTATAGTACTATTATGATTAATTTGTTGATATTTGATGAAGAAATGAAAATAAATATTAAATAATTATTTGCAGTCAATATACAAAATCCTTCGCTGTTTTATAGCTTAGTCATTGAAATTTACGTATGAAGTCTCTTTAAAACAATAAAGATATCCGTGTGAATATTTTATTTAGTGATATATGATAAATTGATTAGAATGTGAATTATATGAATAATATGCTTTTAGAAAAGAGTTGATAGGAGAGACATTGAATTTACCAAGATCTAACAGTTCCAATATTTGAAGTCAATGCAATGAACTGTGTACTGTCATATATTTCTAAGAACACACGATTACCTATTTTAAACACTTTCTTTGTAGGAGTTAGAAACATTTCTTAGTAAATCAGAAATGAAACTGGCGCCAATCGATATAATTAATTTTGCTTCATTTTTTATCCGTTTATTTTTATTATTATAATTTGTTCAAGACCTTATAAGAGATAAAGTGAAGGGTGTACATCCAAGCATACACCGAACTTTCGTGCTTAGTCTTGACTGCGTTCATTTTCAGTAATAATGTTAAGAAATACTCGAATCTAAACCTTAAAATGCTTTCATGAGTATCAATATACCTTAAGCCACTATCTAAACTGAGTTTCGAACAGTTAAACGAGAACTGTTCGGGTTCAGTACATATTAATATATATTAATATAAAAATATTTTCGAATACTTACTTCTGTATAACTATCTCGAATATAATTCAATTGTTCATAACATTTTTCAATAGCAATATCTAAGAAAATCACAATACAATTAATGATTTTAAGAAAAACAAATTAACATACGCAATGTATTTGCAACACCTGTTCGTCTAAAATAAATTCGCAAAAAAGAAAAAAAGCAGAAATTATATTAAATCAATAGAATAATAAAAAAAACAAGCAAGTGAATCAAAGCACTTGTGTACATAGTAGGAAAAAAGACTATTAGAGATTATTTTTTGGTATGTAAATATGTGTGAAGAATAAAAAGAAAAACAGGAGGGAAAAGAATAAGTACCTGTTAGATCGAAAATAGCTAAATAAAGAGATCACCCTAGTTTAACTAATAAAACTAATGTAAAATTCTTACCTAATGTCTTGACATGTTGTTACAGGTGATGTTAAATTAGCATCATTTATTGTTGATGTTCCACTATTAGCACCAGAAAAATTGATTGATAATGTATCACCTAAATTTAAAAAAACAAAAAAAAATTTTTTTTTTTTAATTAAATTAAATAAAAATATAAAACATACGAGGAGAAATAGGTAACATTGGTGAATGTTGTCGATCATTATTTTGAAATGATGAATAATTTTGTTGTAATATTGTATCTTGTGATCGTTGTTTAAAATTATTAACAAGACGAGAATTTAATGTTCCTATTGATGATGATGAACTTGATGATGATGATGATAATGGTTGATGTTGTGTTTGATTAAGATTATTATTTAATGATGTATAAGGACGTCGATTATCTAATGTACGTAATGATGATGAAATTCGTCGATCATTTATTGTTGTTAAATTTGAACTACATTGTAAACCGATCATCTGACGAAATTGTTGTAATGGCATATTTGTTATAAGAGAATTGATACCAGTATGATCACCTTTACGAATAAGAACTTGAATATCTTTAGGAGGATTTGGACGGATTGAACATGTATCTAATCAAATAAAAATTGAATTTAGAGAAATAAAAAAAAGTATTTTTTTTTTTTGTTTGAAAAGTAAGAAATTTTACCTGGAATATTACGTGGATGACCACTTTCAGATATAGTTGAAGAAGCAAATTTTGTTTGTCGAGGTGGAATACTAAATAAAATGCAATTAGAATTATTATGTTATGAAATTCGTTGAGTATTACTAAAATACATTAGGAGCGTCATTTTACTTAAAATTTTAAGCTCTATCAACTGACATGTGTTTCAAGAGTATGGCATCAGTTAAAATATAATAAATTTCATTCTTTAAAATATATCGATTCAAACTTGTAATTTCTAAATATTGAAACCTTATAAGTTCTGAAATATCATTTTCTGTGTTGTACATCATTAGTGTTAATAATAAAATATACATTAAAAGTCATGACAGAGACGAAATGAATCTTTTTTTTCCTATTTCCATTCATTGTGCTCCATTGATTGTCAACAATTAGACATAGGTAAACTACTAACCAAAAAATGAAACTACAATTAATAACATCTTCAATATTTTCTCCTGATCAAAATTTTCCTAAGCTTGCAACAAAAAAACAATGTAGTTTCGTATATGTCTACCATTGATATTATAAACGGCTTAACTATCAAATCTTTGAATAGGTAGTAACTTTCATGATTTTCTTATTTTGTCATTTCAATTCATCTCTATCTGTTGCCATTGAGGTTAGTTATTCTCATATTTTTAATCTTATTAAAGTACTTTGTCTCTTAGAAGATACCAATGGCATGCCTCTAAGTTTAAGAATGTAATAATTTTTTTTCCAGTATATTTTTTATTTATGAATTTATTTAGATTTTTCAGATTGTTACGAGTTATTGAAGATTGTTTTATATTTTTGCGCATAATTCTATTCGATAACGTTCTTAAGCACAATTCATTTTGATTGTCTATCTATTCATGGGTTTTTTTCTTCTCTATAAACCTTTGCTAAAATTTAAATTGAAAAGAAGATATAAAAGATTTCTTATGAATATAGAAATTTATCTAAATAATCAATAATTATGACAGGAGAGTATTTTCTTTCTAATTAAACATACCTTTAAAGCATCCAATATTTCATAAAAATAGTAAAAGTTTTCATTGTTTGAGTTTCTATAGAAAATGTTTACATGACAACAAAGTAAGAAATAGATTATCAATGTGACTAAAAGAAGCCTTATTGTCTATTATTCCTACAAAATTCCTTAAGTACATATTTCATTATCCATAAATCTGTATTTTTTCATGAGAAAAAGAATCGACAATAAAAAGCAAACGGTTTGTGCAATCCCTATAGGATTAAAATGTCAAATATGATGTAGCTGCTGTTACTAATCATAATGAAATTACTTTATTCTTCTATCTATTTTGCAATACGCTTTCTCGTCATCATTTTACTTACTCTTCTAAAAACGCAATTAGGAAGTAATTTATACACTAAAACAAGCTGTGAAAAGGTCGAAATTTCTACTCTATATATTTCAACATTCTTTTTAGATCCCGTTTCACAAAATGATAAATAACATTAAATCAAGCAATCAGTATGCACGTTATTTAATCCACTTTTAATTACTAATAAAAACAAATAACATTGAACAAACTTAATCATATGAAGCAAATCTAATTCTTCTGAAGTCTACCAATTGAGGATTAAATGACTAAAAATAACGTATAAATACTCTTAGAATACAAGATAAACCTCTTCATAGAATAATGAATAGATGATATTTACCAAAGCTATTCATAATACAAACATAAAACTTCTATTCGATTTCTCTTTTTTCATTCAATAATCATTTCAATTTTATATTCGATATTGATTTTAAGAACTATTCTGGAAAAAATTATTAACAAAATTTTTATTTTTCTAAATTACTTTTTCACTTGTTGCATATATTGTATATGTTGATCCGATTGTTCACCATTTGACCATGTTGTTGGCATCATAATTGATGTTGATGGATATTGAGAATATGTTGATAACATAGCATTTTGATGATATTCTGAATTTTCATCAATTATATTTGATACCATATCATTAAGATTTGCCGATCTGAACAAATAAAAAGAAAATTTGTTTTTTTTTTTCTTACATCGAAACGAATTTTGTTATTTTCATACCTCATTTCTACTGGAAAATGAACACTACTATTAAGTAATCTATCACTATTACCAGTTGATGATATATTAAAATGATCAATTGGTGGTCCTGGTGCACTTTCATCTAAATTCCATGCGGAATTATTACGTAAATAAGCTCGAAGTGTACGATCATCCATCTAAATTATCAATGAAATATAGAAAAAACAATGATAAGAAAACCAATTAAAAATTCAATAGTTTCACCATAGTTGAAAATGTTTGCAAAGGTGATAACATAGTTCAATCTAGAAAATACAAAAAGAAAAAAACATTGAAATACATAAAAAATTTGTTTTGTATTTTTTACAATCGAAGAAATCCTTGATATTTTCTGTCAAGAATGACAACATAGAAAAACATTTTTTTTTCTCTTTCCTTTCTTATTCGAACATTAAAATAATCAGAGAGAAAAAAAAAAAAAACTTTGTGCAAGTATCCACAACAAACAAAAAACACTGAAAAAGAAGAACAGCTGATTTTATTAGAAAAGAAAAGAATACTTAGTATCCAATGAATATTCACGCATGAGTTGTTGTTTAAATTCAATTTGAAAAAATTCAATTTTATTTTATTTTTAAGAGAAATTTTATAAAAATTTAAAGTTTTTTTTTAAATTTATTCTAAGTGACATCTATTGGCAATGAATTTACAATTTAAAATATTACACATCTATATAAGTTAATGTTAATATTCATGTCGCACTATGACCTACATATCTTGATGCTTATAAAAACTGACAATATGTTGGCAATAGATTGTTCATCAGAGAATAATCGATCGTTATGACATTGAAAATTTTAGGTTATATTTACGAAATGTTTAAGAAAAATACACATACAAGAATTACAAAGTAGATTGAACTTTTCAATATGTTAAGAATAGCGAGAAAAATTTTTTTTTTATGATTTACGATTTTAAAAGGTACATCTGATTGTATATGTGTAGTTACGCTTAAATGAAATTCCTATTTGAATAGATATGATGTTCATTTTAAGGTGAAATATTACCTTTTACTTGAATTTGTATATTTTCTTCAATTAATCTATGCTTCATTGTGAGTAAATAATTCATTCGTCAATAAACTTTGATCTAAAATAATCTTATAATTTTTTTTTTTTAAATAAATATTCTTTTAATTATTTCATTGGCAATATTAAATGGATTTTTTCTATGCTATATAATATTTTTCGGCTTGATTATTGTTCTACGAAAATTTAAATAAAAGTAACATTCTATGAATATTATGTTTGACTAAAAAGATTGACGAAGGACATGTAATATAATTTTTGTATGATTTTACAATTACAATCAATACAAAAATTGTCCTGAGCGAACTCTTAAAAAAAACAACACTTTTTTCATTTGAATGTTGTTTTGACGTATTCATTGGTAATGCAGTTATATGTATTCAACAAGTGTGTTAGTTTGGACATGATGAGAAGAATATCTTGATAACAGTATAACGTGGTTCTATGGTGTAGCGGTTAGCACTTTGGACTTTGAATCCAGCGACCCCAGTTCAAATCTGGGTAGAACCTGTCTTTTTTTTTTTTTTTTTTTTTACTTTTCTATAGTTTTTTTTCTCGTTTATCTCTTATCACTATCGATGAGTGGAAAGAAAAAAAAATGTAATGATGATGAAGCAACAGAAATAGGTGACGTCAATACTCGCGCGTGGCTTATTCTACAAACAAACAAAAAGCAGTAATATGTGTGGTGAAGTTTTTCTTCTATACGTACGAAGCGATCACGGGACACACATCAATGTTGTCAGATGCATTAATACGTATGAGGACATTTGCAGAATATATAAAGCTAAGAGAATACAAAAATATGTTCTCATTTGTTCGAGATATAGAGATTGGACTGAAGCCTTTGTATGCGATTCAGATCTTTGAATAAAAGATTATTTTTGTTTTTTGTTTTTATTACTTGAAACTTTCTCCCTATTAGTATGTGAACAAGAAGAGTTTGTATAAATCAATTATCAGTTCTTTTAAATGTAACATCGCCAACCTTGAAATTTTTTGACGATATAAGTTCTGGTAAGATATGTAAAAATTCCAAGTTTGGTGATGCTACGTTCAAAAATTATGAAATTTTACACAAGATCTATCTGATTAAGATGTTGCTTTCGGAAAAGTTTCAAGTTAAAGTTTAAAAATATAATTCATTTTTTTTTTTGAAAAAAAATCGGGACCTGGTAGAAAAATTTCAGTATAACTCTCAGACGCATCACAACATGTGTTCATATCTTCGTAGACTTTCTCTAACCAATGAATCTCTCTCAAGTTATGATAAACATATAAGATTAAAAGTTTTGAGTTATTTCAATTGATTTCCTTGTTAATGTGAGAACTTTGAAAGTCATCATGTTTATTTACAATTTAATTTCTTTCTAGATTATTGTTTAATAAAAATGGATAGCCGTTTCATATGAAACGGTTTTTCCATCAACGGTAACGAACAGTATTTCGTAACCAAAAGAAAAGTGAAATCATGTGGCGTCTAGCCAGTTACATCTATCGTACTTTTCGAAACGTAGCTCATCATCGTTGTGCACAAGATATTATTGTTCCAGTAACAACTGTTCGTAAGACAGATGATGAATCAAATTACGAAGAGTAAAAATATATTATAAATAATAAAACTTAATAAAATTTTATTTTTTTTAGAAAGCAAGAAAGTTTAACTAATAATAAAATTGATATTGATCATATAATAAAAAATAATCAATTTACATTTCAAAATTTTGAAAAATTGCAAGAATATTTATTTAAAACTTCACTTCAACAGGTTTGAAATTAAAATTAAACAAACAAATTATTTGTTATTTTGAAAAATTTAGCTAATACTAAAACTACATGTTATCAAACCTATTGAACTCCCTAAAACTAAATCTATCGTCGAAGAAGTTCAAACATCACCAACTTCTTCGACTCAACAAGAAGAAAGTCTTGATTCATTGTTTCAAGCAGATGAAAATTGTATGAAAACTTTGAAAAATCTATCCGAATTAAATGAAGAAACAACGTCGATTATAAATAATCAATCTGCTATCGAAGCATTTGAAGCTGGAGATGTACAATTGGGTATTGAAACTCTTCAAACGAGTGCAAAATATGGAACAAATTCCGCAGCATTATATAATTTAGGTATTTGTTATGAAAGAGGTATTGGTGTTGAAAAAGATCGTACTAAAGTAAATTATTTCGTATTTCAATCTCAATAAAATTATTCTTTAAATAAATTTAGGCATGTGATTATTATCGTCAAGCATCCATGTTAGGTCATAGTGATGCATTCTTTAATTTAACATTTCTTTCAAATCATATTGACACTAATGATAATGATGATGAAGATCAAGAAGAAAATTTTAGTAATGAATCCAATTTATTTCCTTTTTCATTTACAAAACTATGTAAAGAAGAACAATCACAATCATGGAGTGATTATCAATTAAGTTTAACCAAAACTCTTGCTTGTTTATCGTAGAAATATAAAACTATTTTTCTATCTGTTCCTTAGTTTAATTATTTCTTCCCATTATTTTACGGTGATTTAGAAAAAAAAGCATTCTTTTTTAGCATTTGTCACTGTATTTTGAAAGCTTTTAAAAATATCAAGTTTCTTGTGATTATACTTAAATGTTTTTCTTTTTATAAATTTGTAATATGTACTATTCGATGTAAATATATTTTTTTGTTAGTTAATTTGAAATATTGACCAATATGTACCTGTATAGAAAATTTTAATTATAATAAATACAAAAATATTTTGTTCAGATGATTTTAGTAGATGAATTAAATGATAATTTCAAAGAGATTGTTTTTACTACTTAGATAGAGTTATAAATAATGTGATGATCATGGACTTTGATAATATAAAAAGAATGGGACAAAGCCAAATGACATATGAATCAGAGAATGTTGTATTGTTTCAAAAGCCGGTTGGACAGATTGATGCATCAGTTTATTAAGCAGAGTCTTATGGAAATGCTATTAATACTTTTAGATTGATCTTTAAACCAATAAATTTATTAATGTTTAAATTTTTGAGATAAGAATATTATGATATTTCAAAAAAGGTGAAAATTCAAAATGAGAATTAAGAATACGGATTAAGAACAAACCTTTTCATGCCATTCACATGAACCACAGTTTATGCTTTTCTAGCTCTAACTCATATTTTACACTAAATAAAGCTGATATGATTCAGAAAAAAAAAATCACAACGTGCGTAAAGCAATTTTGCTGAAAAACAGAATAATGGTGAAACAATAGTATTCTTAAGAGTAAAATGAATTAGATTGTTAGTTCGTTTACTTTGTTGAAAAGGTCACTTAGGAATGTAAATTTAGCCATCAGAAGCGGAGTAAAATTTTGGCAACTTGTAGTTTATTTAATTTTAGATTCCTGTATAGTTCACTGCACTTGCAATGTAGAGCCCAACGTTTAGTCATATTGAATTCAATATTTTGTCTATAACATTTTCTAAGTCTGTTGTACTGCGAAAATGTTACTATTTGCCACCGAAGGCAATGAAACAGATGCTTGAGTCTACGATATCAGAATATAGTATAGATTTTAGCCTACCCAAATCTCATATTCCCGGTGCCTACACTAACATTTATATTAAAAAAATGATAAACGAAACTGAAAATGAAAATCTTTCGTTTAGCAAAGTAAATCGACAATAGAAAAGTAATGCTTGTACCGAAATAGTTCAATTTAGATCGAAAAAAACGATTTAACTCATTTTTATAGAAATATAATAGAAAACATCGAAGAAAAAGTTCTTTTTTTAAGTATCTAATATTGTAAAACAAACAGTTTTCGATTAAATACATATTCCTGGTTGACAATGTCTCTTTCAATCTCAACTGAAGTTTTCTATAGAACTGCAATCAGACTGATCGATAGATTTTGTTGATATATAACTTTATAGAAACTTATTTTCTCTGTAAATCTAGGATTATAAAACCATATTGCCACATCTTTGATACAAAAATACAAATATTCAATGCATATCTTTATTAGTTAACATTAAAAATATTCGTTCAACATTATTAATAAGATCAAAAGTACTTTTATGAGCATACTCAGAATTGGACAAGTACGAACTTTCTCGAGTATCAGTATATAAGAGTGAGTTTCCTAAGATCTTACTAGAGTAAATTTGATTAGTGGTTTTAAAAATGATATATCAATTTTGAAATCAAGACATTATAAGAATCATAAACTGATATGTTGTTTTTTATCAAGTGTAAGCAAGTATACATTTTTTTTAAAGTTAATGATACGCAATATGGACGCAATACAACATCGCTTTGAGAAAATATTCTTTAATTAGGCGCTGATGTCGTTGGCACTGGCAAATATTTCAGAACAAGTTCATACAGAGAAGGGTAAAGATTTTTCTTCAAGAAAAATAAATTACTTTTATCACTTTTTTCTGATAAAAAAAGCGTCAAAGTGTACCAAAATTGTTAGTTTATCATCAAAACAAGAATGTCGGCATGAGTCTTCTTTTCATTGACACCGACACCCAAACTTTCAGCCGTCTACTATTGAAAATATCTATTTATATTATACATTTCTTTTAAAGTAAGAATAAATCTAGGATTTACTAACAAATATAATTCATATTTTCAAATAAAATATATTGATATGTATTCAATCTATCTATTTATTTATTTATTTTTGTCTTTTATTCTTCTGGTACAACATCTTGTAATTGTGCAATATGTTTCAACGAAGTTTTAAGAAAATTTCTTATTAAACATATTTCAACTTGTGTTAAATGTGTTACTTTAGCATAAAGTGAACCACTACGTGCTAAATTTCCAATAGATGAACGTAACTTTGCTAAACGTAAATCCCATAAATCTTTCATTAATAAGCGAATTTGATCACCATTTGGAATATCTTCTAAAGCAACATTCATTATTGTTTGTGATAATATAAATACATATGGATTAGGCATTTGTGTAAATGTTTCTTGTTGTTGTTGTTCTTGTTTAAGTAATTCTTGTACTGAATCAAGTGTTAACCATTCAGGACAAACAAATCGACAACGATGACTTTCTTTAAGATGAATTGCCTATAAAAAAAATAAAAAATAAAAAAATATGAAAAAATTCAATCGATAACAAACCATCCACATAGGAACTTGTAATGGAATCAATGGTAAAAATGGACCAACAGATCCACGAATTAAATGAATTTCAGGATGTTTAAAATTTGGTACCACAGAAATAAGTTCATTTTCAGATAAATATTGTACTTCATCAATATCCATTGTTTGTATTCGTTCTCTACTAGAAAATGATATGTTTTATAGAACGAAAGAAAAAATGACAACAATGAACGATCGATAATAATACTATCCAACATAATCAAATTTCGCTAGTTGTCGTAAGAAATCGTAAACATTCGATTAAACAGACTTCTGAATTCACTATTATTGAAACAATAAAGGGACGTTCATATAAACGAAGTTATGAATGTTAATCGAGTGAAAATGAGAAAATTCTTATTTTCGATTTGTATAAAGTGTAGAAAAAATTATTTCATATAGATAAGAAAAAAAAGCTGATTTTGGATAAAAATATCAATCGAAAATGAAACGATTAAGACTCACACCCATGTCAGAAACTGCGATTTTGGGATTATGACACCGTTAGATACGATTCACCAAATTTATTATGTCTTTTCAAGATTTGTTTCCCTTTTTTCTGTTTTTGTGTTCACAGTTTCTTGGCTGTTCTATATACTAGAAAGCTCGAGAATGTTTTAAATCGAAGAGAATATTGCATACATTTTTAACTTATTTGTTGAAAAAGAAATGAATGTTTTTCTGTGAAAGCATTCTGGTTTTTCGAATTATTTTTAGGGAAAATTTCATCTGAAGTAAAGAAAAAATATTTTTACATATTGAGCTTTGTTAAATTGTAACGACAGTTTTGGGCTGCATTTTAAAACTAGTCTGATGTCTGTATCACTTGATTTGAAGGAGAAATCTTTATCATGCAGCGACCTACCTTTTGACCCTTGATGTTATGATAGCTCATGAATAAGCTCAATATTTTCGATCGAAAATTTTATTGTGAATTGTTAAGATTAGACACACATTCTTTGACACTTTACATTGATCGACTGTTCTGAGACAACAAGAGATTTCTGATAGGAATTGGACTTTAAATTAACTGTTGTTAATGCTGATACCAGACTTAGAGGTATTGAATAGGTCGAGAATGATATATCTAACGAGGCAACCCATTCAACTAATATTCTTCATTTGAGTTCGTACTTCGTAAATGAGTATGAATGAGAGAGGAGAGCAAAAACCTAAATCTATTCATGTCATTACGATTTTCTCTCGAGTTATGATAATTTCACAGAATTTCAAAAGTAATCAAGGATATTAATAGAAAATAACTAGCAAGAAATCATCTGATTAGTTTTTTTTCTCAAGAATAGATTTCGTAAGTCTTGTAATATGCAATTAACGGACGCCGCTCGATTTCATACTATCAGTACAAGTGGGACCTTGTGAGACTAAGAACAACTTAAAGAGAATCTGGTCCATGATCTACTGATGAAGAGTAAATCGGCTTCTTAATGAAACTTTGATAGCAAGACATTTTTGAAAAACTCAATATAATTAAGTAGGTCAACGACCCGAATCTCTTTAACAATTTTCTAGTCTTACAAAGGCTCCTCCGGCACTATGTGTTTGTGATAGACATCACTTCCTGAAAAAAACATGCAAAATATTAGATATCTGATATTGTGAGAATAAACCATGCGTTTTGGCTGAAGTTTCCACTATAATGTAAAAAGTATCGGATCAATGCGTAGGAAAATTCATACTAGGAAGTCTTTTAGGATTTTCGTCTACATTCCAAGTCATATTTAAGAACGAAATTCCAACACAAACAAAAGCTATCATTTAGATGGCTTCACTTGTTTGTAATCTGTAAGTTTCAAAAGTAGAAAAAGAAAACACTAACGAAATATTGTTGGATATAAAAATTAAAAGGAATTTAATACTTTATCTACGTCATGAAAATAATCATGCTCGAAAGAAATTGCTTGAATTTATAGGGTCAAAAATTCATTTAGATCTTTTCATGCGTAATATATTAAGAAATAAATTTTCTTGCATATAAAATTTAACAAACAATTAATGTACATAATTAAAACTATACTTCAATACTTTTATTCTTTTTCTTCATATATTTCAATATAGTTTTCAGACTTTATTTGATGTTGTCTTTTTTATTATTTAAATTTTATTTAGAACTTGATACAAATGACTTTTTACTTTTATCTTCTATACATATATATTCATATAACCTTCTTTCATGTTACTTAATACTTCATCACCTTTATTAATCTCTTATACGATAACGCCTATTTCATTTTATTCTTGAATGTTTCTATCAGCAGTATCAGAATCTCATAATCTTGCACATATTAACATCATTATTTTAATTTAATCGTATGTTAATAAAATTTGTGCTAATATTCAATCATTTTTATTTTGATTGAAAATGAATACATTTGAATTTTTTCAATTTTATATTATAATTAATATTAGATCAAATTAATATCATGAAATCAAGATGCTTAATGTTATGATATTCTAGTAATGCTGACCGAAGTCACACCAAACAAAGTAATATAAGTATAAACATCGATTAACAATAAATCTCAGTAATAAAATCCAGGGTATATCAATATATATGTAAAGAAGGTCAAAATAGGAAATCGTTCATGACAGCTCATGGTATGCATTTGTTTATACTATCGTCGATATACCGACAGTATGTTGCTGATCGAATACTGATCGAAAGATTGTCGACCGATTAAGTATCAAATTTTCGACTCATATTTGTTCATACAAAGAAAAAGAATAAAAATATCAAAATATCAATGTGATTATCCATATTAACTAACTTTACTACTTTTTATATTGCATAGTTATTAGAGTTTCACAACAGTTTTTCATAACAAGATACAAGTGTGATCACAGTGCAGATAACTATTAATAATCCATCAATGAATTTTATTCTTTTTCTAAGTGAATTACAATGAGAAATGGAATGATTTTCAATACTAAAAATCATTCAAAAATGTTGAAGAACAGTGCAGTAAAATTATACAATTATTCAATGAAATCTTTTCATCATAATCCATATATAATAATAAAAACATAATTTCAAAGATTATTAATTCAAGCTATTCTCTACAGAAACGATCGAACTTATTATCCTAATGAATAAGAAATAAGTTATTATTTTAACCCTTTATCCCCCAATGGGTCATATATGACCCATTTATAGAACGATCACAGAAAATAAAGGAAGCATGAGACTGAAAAACTCCCAAGACATTATTTGTAAGAAACTTCACAAGCTATCGATTGGTAAAAAAAATATTTTGTTTCGTCGCTCTGCCTTCAAGATATATGACTTACAAAATCAATAATTTTGAAAAGAATGTAAAAAGTCGAAATTTTTTAAACAAAATGTTTTCCACTTGCAGTCGATAGAGGTCTTTTGGAATTTCTGTGTGATATTAATCGATGAAGAAGTCCACTGCTGAATTCGATATGTTTCGACAGTTTCATGATAACTCCGCGAATTATGCATACTAAGGAATACGATTGACCATGTAGTCACTGTTAGACATATGGAGGGTAATCAAGAGCAAAGTTAATATATGCGTTATAGATCTCAACTCATGAGAAATCGAAATAGTATTTATGATGAATTAAATTCCTCCAGACATTACAAAATGGCTCAGAGTAAAATAGGCTTAAATTTGACAATAGGTGTAAAAAAAAGTATGCATTCTTTTATGTTAATTTTTATCGGTTCACTCGTTACGTTTTTCCTATCACTTCAACAGTACCAGATAGATGCTGCTTCTGCTCAGTCAATAATGTGATCAAAGAAAAAAAAATTAAGTCTTATGATGCCGTTCAGTTCTCATATTTCACCACATGTTTTTTATATCAATCAAATCGCCCTACTCCAGAAACAGAACATTCGGTGGATTAGATCATACCATTAGCATATTCGACAGGCTAATACTCTATTTATAAAGTTATTTTATCAGTAGCTCTTCTCGAACCGCTATGGGGAGTAAAGGGTTAAAGTCTGGCGACAATATTAGTTAGATTAACATACAGCGTGAAGCATTCTATCGATATATCTTAATCAGATTTATCATTAGGATTTCTTTTCATTTATTAAAAAGAAATCTTATGCACTTAATCGAATGATGATTCTGACGAAGGCCTTGTGAATCATATTCTCATTTATCTGTGCAATAATTTCTCATTGTTCAATAATTTAGTTTCATAGTTATCCGAGCACATATAATAAATTTAGATAGAAAAAAAAAGTATTGAACAACGACAACAACAATGACACTCGGTATCACGAGAAACTGATCATTTGTCCTCATTCATTAATAAAACGTTGTGGCTTGGAACGAATTGCAAATGATCGTTTGGATTTATTTGTTCCATTCTAAAATGATGAATAATGATAAAAAGACATGTAATAAAAATGATTGTCTTCTTATTTTTTTTTTACTGTGCTATGTGATGATTCAGATTTTTTTGCATTTGCATTAATTTGTTTTTGTATTTGATTATTATTATTATTATTATCTTCATTTATATTATTTCCATCCAATTGATGATTAATTTGATAATTTTGTGTTTCAAAATTTAATTGTGAACCAAGTGGACTTCCTAATGGACTATCAATAGCATCACGAAATCGTTTTGACCAGCGTTGTACATTTGCATAGGTAGGTGCTTCATCGCCTATATAAATAAGAATTATCAAAAAGAAAACAACCTATTTTCATAATGAAAATCTTTTCATATACCAAATGCATTTTGTAATTCAAGTAGAATTTCTTTTGGTCGATAACCCAAAAATGTACGAATTTTAATATATTGTCGAAATGTTTCGGTCATGATTATCGGTCGATAAAAGAAAATAACAAAATCGAAGAAATGAATCAAATGATAAATCAAGAATTAACTAATTCAGTAGTTACAACAAAACGAAAACAAACGGCGCTAAAAGAAAAAATCATCTCATTTAATCAAATTATATATAGCCTTTCATAATATTTATTTTGTTATATATAATTTGGTTTATATTAATCGAGTAGAATATGATACGATCAGTAAATAAACAATTCATTTTTCCTTTCTAACGAAATCATTATTATCCATTAATCGATATTCTAACTGATGAGGACACTTCTTCAGATGTCAAACTGCTTTTCGATTGAGACACTATTCGTCTAATGAATGCTAGAAAATAATCGAGAATTGATTTTCTGAGCTTTCATTTTCAAGATATCGAAACTGTGTTAAATTTTTCAACAAGAAACTATGGTCACGAGAAAAAAAAATTGAATTTCAATTTTAAATTTTCCACCAAGGAAGTTTTTAATACGATTAATTGAATGTGCAACCAATATGTCCTTTCTGGAGATGTAAGTATACAACCAAAATTAGCTTTTACACATAAGAGCATTATGAATATTCTTTATCTTACTAGAAGATAAGACAACTTGCTCAATGAGTTAATCTTACTAACTAAATTTGAATTTGAAAAGTCGATTATTCACTTGATCATAGTATTGTGTGGAAAAATCCATTAGAATTTCGATATCTTAACAATGAAGGCCTGGAAAAAGCAGATAGTTTTAGACTTTTCTATTACTTTCTAGTGCTCATCAAGTGAACATAGTTTTAGTCGAAAATCGATTTGCCATTTGGAGAGATTCTCTCATGAGAGTTAATCTAATCATATTTTCTTTATGACAAGAATAATTATAATTTTATATATTTCAGTTTGTTATTTGACAAGAAAATAATTTTCTTTTTTTCATATTCTTGGAACTACATTGCTTATAGAGTAGATTATTATTTCTACTCATTGTATCTGTTTTCCGAAGACTCTTTATGGAAAGAAGAAAAAGACCTTTCATTTTCCGCCTTATTGATTCATCAAAAGAAAAGAACGTAAATTTATCGTAAAGAAAACATTCCGGTTGATTAGAAAAAGAAAATGTGTAGTTCTCGTCATTTAGAATTCATTTTTTCTTTTTTTTTTTGTTATATATATTGTATTTCTCATTAAATGTGAAAAGACAAATGATAATGCTTGAGTGAACAACACTTATCTCCGACAGAAGTATTTTATTTATAGAAGCTAAAATAACATACAGAACGTGACCTTTTTTTTTACTATTATATCATTGTAATATGTATCACTTTTCGCTGGTCTTCAACAGAACACAGATGGTTTATAAAGCTCATTCCATTGATCCATAAAGAGAGCTTATAATGAAATTTCATTTGTCAATAAGATTTTACATCACATAGATGTATCTATATATTGTTTTCTTCTAAGAAGAAAGAAAAAGAAAAGAAAAGAAAGATTCTGTTTATAGCTTATTAGAAAACGCCAAAGAGCATTTTATAAGACAAGAATTGGTAAGAGAACCGATCATCAACCCATTCCATTAACCTACTTGTCACTAAGATGTAAGTTTCAAAAAAAAAAAAAAAAAACAAAAAAAAAAACTTTTTTTCCTTCTTTCAAATTCTCATTTATATGACAGGCAATTTTACACTTTTATAATATTATTATTATGATTATTATCATTAGACAGTAGTTGATATGTTTAATTTTTAAGTTGCACAAATGAGATGACGATGGGAAGAAAAATAATCATGGCATTCATTCATTTATCAGATTTCACGAGCTCTCATTTGTTGTCTCTTTTGTCTTCTATAGAAAAGAAACAAACCGTCAACATCAATCCTAGACATTCGACATCACACGACCTCATTTACACATCCATCGTATCATTATTATGAGAAATAGAGTCTCTTAGCTTTAGTTTTTGTTTTTATATGATCCTGCAAAAAAGAAAAGCAAATAAATAAACAAAATAACACAAAAAAAAACGAAGAAAGGACAACAGATAATCTAACCATTATTAGTATAACGAGTAAGTTGCTTTAAGGACACATCCATTAGCTACATTGATTAATAAACGTGGAGGAAACATTTGTTTGTCAGTCAACAAAAAAAACCAGCTGTGTTATTTGATTGCTTTTGTTGTTGTCGAACAAGAATAGTCAACGGCAAAGAATTTAAGGCACATATACATAGAAGGATATACGAAGAATAAAAAAAGTCATTTATGTCTACAAATGGTTAGACTTGTAGATAAATTTTCTATTAAGATAAACAGGTGATTATAAAAAAAAACATAAGAATAAGAATCGATATCATTAAGAACAAAATGTAATACAAAAAAAAGACTCATTTAGTTGATACACTGGACACAGTTAAAAAGTGGATGATGACCTCCAGAGATATAGACGTGACATACATATTAACGAAGAAATATCGTTATTTGATGTACCCTGTTTATTCCTATTGGTATGCACCCTTGTCTGATCTGTTTGGTCGAGGCTAATCAAAGTAATCGAGCACATTACTAGTAACACACATCTTCTCAAACTCTTCGGGGGATAACCACGATGATTTTTGACAAGATCATCAATAACGGTGCAAATCATTTTTTATCGTTTCGTTCTTCCATTCCATGATGACGTGTTCTTGACTTACGGACATATTTCTTTTTTTTATATACTCTATATATGTATGTATATTTGTATGGAATAGCAGCGTTTCTCGTGGCAAATAACAATCCTATTTTGTCGTTTCTTTGTCGCCCAAGTCGATTTCTGTTGGATAATGTTGTTTACTCATTCTCCGCCTCTTTTCTCGCAATCGGTATCGTCATCAGTAGGCAACGAGTCGTCGTCATCTCATACAACTACAGTCTGTAATTCTCGAGACATTGAAAATCAACTACATACCGTTTCTTTATCAAATAACTCGACGCTTTTTACCAATGGACCATCAAATGATCAGTTATTATCAAATAGTCAATCGCATTTTTCTCAATTGTCCGATCAAGATTATTTCTATTCTCCATTATCATCTTCATCATCTTCTTGCCCTTCAATTCATCTAACACCAACAAAAACAATAACAAACAGTAAATTATCTAAATCACATCGAGGTGATTCCTGTCCTATATTAGCTAATCATAAAAGAATAAATCATTTTTATCTTCCAAAAAAAATATCATCGTCTAATCGTGATGTACCCATGGCTACGATGCCAACAAAAGATTCACACGTATGCCATTCAGATGATATATCTCAACTTTCTAAAGCAAATCAATGGTTCGATAATACTACTATACCGGTAACTAATCCTGCTGCTGCTACTGCTTTTATTGAAAATGATGAATTGGAAATTAGTGAAGAACCTGTAAGTACATCTGTCACAACATCTCCTACAGACACACCGAAAATTAGTGAATGTTTACACCAATCACTTCCTGATTGTTCAGTAAATGTATGTCCGTCTAATATTAATACTGATCGTAAAGTTATTTTAAATGTTGGTGGTGTTAGACATGAAGGTAATTTTTTTATATTTTTCTTTTCGAATTTAAAAAAGAAATTTCTTAAATCGATCTTTCTAAATTTCTAAATATATATTTCTATATATATACATGTATATATAGTTTTATGGCGTACACTTTATCGTCTACCCAATACACGTCTAGGTCGTTTGGCAAAATTACGTCAAACAACATTGTCAACAACCCGCCTAATGCCACATGATGAAATAATGCGCTTATGTGATGATTATGACTTATCAAAAGGAGAATATTTTTTTGATCGTCATCCACGTACATTTTCATCAATAATTAATTTTTATCGTACAGGAAAATTACATTTAGTAGATGATTTATGTGTTATATCATTTCATGATGATTTAATTTACTGGGGTATTGATGAATATTATTTAGAATTATGTTGTCAAAATAAATATCATCAAAAAAAAGATCATGTTTTAGAAGAAATAAGAAAAGAAGCTGAATTATTAAAAGTTGAAAAAGAAGAAACTATTATTGGTGAACGTTGTTGTGGAAATTTAAGACGAAAAATTTGGGATCTTGTCGAACATCCACATACATCAAAAGGTGCACGAGTACGTTTATCTTTTCCATCTATATATATATATATATATTCTATGTTTATTTCACGATCAAATTTAGATTATTGCATTTGTCAGCATTTCTTTTATTCTTCTTTCTTCATTCACGTTGACATTAAGTACTATTGAAGGTACATGAAGAATTTCTTTTTAATATCAGTTTTTTTTTTAAATTAGAAAAATTTTTTTGTAGGCGTAGGTTGTGCACCAAATATATCGGATTCTGAAAGTATAATTGATACTCCAACATCAGCTGATGTTGATGCTGTACGTATGGCTGCTCAATCTGCAGCACGTGATTTAGCTGCAGAACATCATGAAAGTGCTAGTGATTGTCGTGAACCATTATTTTTATTTATTGTTGAAACAATATGTATATCATGGTTTACAATTGAATATATTGTTCGTGTATTTTCTACACCAGATAAATGCAAATTTTTTAAAGGTGTTTTAAATACAATTGATCTTATTGCTATTGTACCATTTTATATATCAATTATACTTGAGACATTAGATACGGGTAATTTAAAAAATTTTAAATCTGTTCGTAAAGCTGTACAAGTATTTCGTGTTTTACGTATAATGCGTATACTTAAATTAGCACGTCATTCAACTGGTCTTCAATCATTAGGTTATACATTACGAAGAAGCTATAAAGAATTATCTATGCTTTTAATGTTTTTGGCTATATTTATATTATTATTTTCAAGTTTAGCTTATTTTGCTGAAAGAGATGGTAATGCTATACAATTTCGTTCTATACCACATGCATTTTGGTGGGCAAGTATTGTAAGTTTATTAAATAAAATATTTAAAAAAAAAACTAAAATTTATCCTATATTGTTTTTTTTTTAAATCATTTTAAAGACAATGACTACCGTTGGTTATGGTGATATCTATCCAAAATCTGTATGGGGTAAATTAATTGGTGCCGTATGTTGTGTTTGTGGAGTACTTGTTATTGCTTTACCAATCCCAATTATTGTTAATAATTTTGCTGAATATTATAAAGAACAATTACGTCGTGAAAAAGCTTTAAAACGTAAAGAAGCTTTTGATCGTGCCAAAAAAGATGGTTCAATTGTATCGATTCCATCTCGTTCTGTATCAAATTTATCACATATGGATTATAATGCACGTCGTTTAAGTATATTAAAATATATATCAAGTCATCCCCCAACAAGTGATGAACCATTATATGATCCAGGATGTTATGACAAAAAAACTCCATTATCATCATTAACACATATTCCACATACAATTGATTTGTATACGGAGATTAATGAAAATAACTATCGAACACCAAAAGAACATGATGAAGATGCAAAACAAGCATTAATTACTAAAACAGATATTCAAATGGATACTGAGAGAAAAGAAAATATTTTGAATAGATAATGATTTTTAATATTTATCAATAAGATGAAATATTCAATATGTATTTTTTTTTCTTGTTATTTTCGTTCATAATTTTTAATCATGTATAAAAAAAAAAGAAAACGAAAGAAATCACATATTATCTATTGAATTATAAATTTTGATGAAGAAAGAAAATTTTCTAATTGATAGTGTTTGATACTAACGAGGGAATGTTTTTCAACTAATCAATCGGCTTCTCATCGAAATCGTGTGGATTATAAGTGATCGATTATACAAATCACAAATATGATGATGAGAAATTCCTTTTGGATCTTTATATGCTGGTTTTCTAGACTAACAAACTGTACATAAAAAACTGTTTTTGCTATGTGTAGATTATATGACATATTGAATTGCCGAGAAAACAGAAATGTTCTATTCCATATCTGATTTCTTTTTGCAGAATGTATAGCCATCTTAAGACATACAACAGATACACATCAACATTTCCATGTGAAAATCTTTCAGACGATATTATGTTAGCGATTCATCAGTTGATAACTTTCCACCTTGAGCGACATTTCATATTCCAAACAAGTCAAAAACAAGCTGTCTAACTAAATATCAGCCGAACTAGTCATTTTTGGTCCCAGCGAAACCGAAATTGAGACCATCATATCTATTTCTATGTGTAACTAATGATTATTTTGTTATTAGAAATCATGTAATATTGATTGTATCGTATAGCTTGATTAGTATAACAGAAGTCTGATTGAAATACCAATCATAAATCTATGTCTCTGTACTCATTGACGAAATTAGCAGCATGAGTTTGTTGTCTTTCTTTATAATATCATTCTATTGAAGTGTTTAAAGAGAAATAAAACAGAGAATAGTGTTTGAAAGATTTTGCATATCAAAAGTATTTTTTACACAACTTTCTTGTTCTAATGATTTTAATGACGTAAATGAATAAGAAGAAACATTAAAAATTGATAGCAAACACAGAAAGGTCATTGGTATTCATGCACATAATTTGTATTTCTGATACAAATATTCAATTATCTATCCTAATAAAGCACCATAATTGATGTGCCTTTCAATATGAGTTCGCCCAAAAAAACAGTCTAAAAAAGTGTTCAATATTTTTAAAACAATGAACTGAATTCATATAATAAGAAGAATTTTGTCGTTAAACATATTAATTGGCAAATTACATTGAACTGCATACTAATACTGCTGTGAACCTAAATGTTTAACAATAAAAGTTCACATAGTTATCTGCCATAATCGTAGTTATTCAAAGTATTTCTCAATCATTAAACATTTTGTTCAATGCTTTAACATAATAACTAGTATAATAAAATGAAAGAAATATAATCAAGAAAAAAAAAAACGAGTTAATGAACGATATTCTTTATCAGCTTGTTGGCGACGAACATATATCAAGATTAGCCATTTATTTGCTTATTTGTTGCTAATCAGCGGACTATTGTCTTTCATTTGTCTGTCACACTTATCTCCTTAGCATATGCTAACAAGACATTTGAGAACAATAGATACAAGAGACAAGACTGTCCTTAACAATAAATAGGATATTATACGACTATTCTTAATATATATTCGTGATCAACAAGCAAATTGGAAATATCGCTCATTGTATATGGAATTCTCAAGACATTTAACAAAGTATACTAATATATGCCTTGAGGAAAATTTTCCATAACGATAATCATAATATATTGTTTCTGGTAGTATATATATATGGTATGTCAAAGTATACTTTTTGATATCCATGTTGCAGTGCCAAGATCAAAATCTTTATCTGCATTAGTTTCTTATAGTTTGTAGTTGTTGTCTTAAATTCATACCACTGTTTCGTGAAAAATTCTGCCATAGTAATCTAAGAAAAACAAAAAACATAAAACTTCATCAAATAGAATGAATAGAGTCTATTGATAATAGTAAACTAAGCAATGAATAATTTAAGATCCGACGCCTATATTTTCGAAACCACACTTACATGAAATAGATTCGTACTCGAAAACGATCAAAAATGATAACTAAAATATAGATATGCTTAAAATTTGTATCCATATCAAAATATATCCAAGTGAAAATCAATAATAGATTATTAAACATCATGGTTCAATAACTAAATTTAAACTTAAGTGTTTAGCACAGTTCTAAAAAGATTTTGATATTATTGAATTTGTTCTTTGATTATTTTTTCTAAGACTCATATGAATTAGATTTAATCTCTGCTATACATCAACAATGCTATGATTTTTCCTTGTTGGTCTGTTTTCACTTCAAGCTTTTGATAAAATACACAAAAGAAGTACATGATAGTGCATGTGATCTCATTTGAAATATAAAAACACGAAATAGAGAAGAAAAATATCCATTACTTAAAATAATTGTTCTCTTCTTATTCAGCATCTGTCATTGATAATAATAAATCTGTTGGTCGATGTGCTCTATGTTGAAAATTATGTTTCTGGAAACGTTCTATAATCAATTATGATATGACTCACTAATAGATCAACACATACTTTCTCTATTCAATATTTGCACTTACTCGATATTGACATCTGACTCATCTATTATCTAAATCAAATATCCTTTGTTCATTAAATTGACTACAATCCCAATTGACTATCATCATGTAGTAATGATTAAATAATACAGAGATGTTTGCTTTTGTCTATATGTAGACAGAAATTATGTGAAATTTGTCTTACAAGTCTGATAAGAGACTCTTTTTCAAGAAAAAGGAAAGAATTTTGACTGATTGATCAAGAAAAACAAGAATCTAGCAAGCATATACCCAAGATTCTTTTCTTTTACAAGATAATATGACCCTTCTCACTGACAAAGTGTACTTGTATGATCACTGTATGGGCCATTAGGTTCACCAAGAATAAATCAAATTATTGTTCTACGTGAACTTACATGGTATTCAAAAATTTATTGTTTTCCGTCAAGAAATTGTTTTCACTCATGACAAAAAATACAGATAAACTATCTTCTAATCGTCTATCGATCATCTAAGATGATCAATAAAATCACCATTTTCAATATGATTAATTAGTTTTTCATAACATTCTATTGTTCATACGATGCTATTATAATGGTAAATATTTTTCTGATAGAATGTGTTCAACAAATTTGAATGTGAGAATCTAACATTTTGCCAACATAATATTTTTTGTAATTGACTACTTTTCATTTTCTAATGATTCAAATAGTCCTGAGAAAAATTTATCAAAAATAAAATATAAAATTAGATTTCAGATGGTTAAAATTCGGGGAGGAGGGATCGTTTTTGTTTTCAATTCGTGAGCAATACATGCACTATTGTTGCTTTCTTGCTGCTTCGTACAAATAGCTAAATAAGTTTTCCTTTTTTTGAATTGATGTGTAATATTATACACAAGGAGTATGAACTATACTATAGTAAATATCTCGAAATATCGAATTTCCAACGATATATCAATACAAATATTTTGAAACTTCATGTTCAAGAATCCTTTTTGCAGTTTACATTGAAATATAAGTAATTATTAAATTTTCAAAAAAAAATATATGATTGAAAAAATTAGCATGAACTCGTTAAATCTTTAGAAGACAATCAAGTTTATGATTTATAATCATTATTCACAAAAGTAGTATCAATGAAAGGTACAGAGGTGCACCGTCCATACTCTATTAGTAAGTATAATTCATTTTTTGCTGACTGTGCCTTTTTTCATGGCACTTGTTAAACTCTATTGATAGGATTTGTTTAAAAACAATATACAACAAGTGACAAAAGTTAAGAAAAAGGATTCAATTATTAATAGACTCATTCTTGATGACATACCGTTCGTATTGCTACTTAATTTTGATAGTTATATATTCAAAGTATGAAGTAAATTGTAACTAATCTTGATTAATAGTTATTCGGATAGCAAATCGACCTAATTTAAAAATTTGTGAATTTCTCTGTGACTAGCATAATATGTAAACTCGTCTTAAACCAAAATTTGTGTAAATTGCATTATACAATAACCTACGATTGAAACGAGATCCCTATGATTATATTTGTATGTTCGATTATATTTTGCTTAATCAAATATTCGTTCGTAGTGTTTTCAACTGTATATTGTTGTACATATGAGAGTGTTCGAAAATAATAAACTCTATCTTTTAAGAAACATGATAGTATCACAAATACCAGAAAAAATTGACGAAAAAAACTTAAGGGTATGCAATGAGATGCAGGTCTTCTCTCGATCTTCACCCATATCCTGCATGAAATAAAATCCTGGTTTATGTAATTTATCCCATACAAATACAACAGCTAAATTCGCTGTCATCTCAATTCAACTTAAATCATGACGCTGGGACGAATGAAAAACTTTTTCTATATCATACTGTCTCTGTGATTCGCTCGGCGATATATACACAAATGTGTAGATCAATCAAATTATGCAAATCGAAAACGGTTGCTTCCATTTCGTTGAAGTACATGCATGATCAAAGTATGCAAACAACTTCATCGCCAAGTTTATATTAATATTTGTAGAACGAAATACATATTAATATTCACTTGATGTTTATGCATTCATAGACCAATGAAGTATGAAGAGAAAAATTGACTGTTAAGGCAGAAACAGTATGTAGTTTTTTTTTTTTGAAGTGTATATAAATCAAACACTCAAGTATCGAATTTTATCATAATTCTGGATCGGATTCAAAATATCGTTTTCTGTAAGTCATTGTTTATTTTAATACATAATTATAAATTAGGCTATATGATATTAATTACTCAGTGACATTTCTAAGAAAAAGAATAATTACTTACTAAATACTAATGAAGCCAATCCTTGGCGATCACTTGGTGCTTGTATATTCACGTGTTATTTTCAGGTCTTTTGATGACCAGAATTCAATAATGGTGAGCACCTTGCAGAGTACACTAATTAGAGCTTATGGAGCTTCAATCATTCAAAAACAGGTCAAAACTATCACAGTGGATTGTGTCATTTCCAATCGTGAGGTTCATTTTTAGTTACACAATAATTTGAACCGACTAGATCGATATTTTCAAAATTGAATTCTAATAAGTATGATTAGAAGGCACAAAACAGTGAATTGTGATAGTTTTGATATCGTTGCAAATGATTCAAGACTCATTAACCCAAGCGATGTTCGATGCAAGTAGTTCCCAGAACGAAGTATATCAAATTCGTATACATTCGAAAACGACCTTATCCAGTACATATTTCACTGTATACATTCTTATTTTGATGTATTACATGACTGTATATTACGATCGTATTCGTTCGTAAACAATATGGGCAAACATGAACGTGCATGTTCCACCTGAGTGTAAAAGTCAAGATCTTATCAGGTTCTGGTGATGACAGCAAGTTTGTAAGACTATACATGCTTGTATACGGACACTATTTGACAAGTTTCTCCTTTTCCTTATATTTGTTTTGTCAAGAGATCACTCTCATGTAATTCAAAGAGTACTGTATTACTATAACTTTGAGACACTAAATGATAGACCTCGTTACTACTAAAAAACTCGAAAATTCTATAGTAGATGTCGAAACAAACGAGAACACTCGATTTTTCTTATCATTAATGAACTAAAGTCCTATCTCATAGAATATTTCTATATGGATTTTTCATTGTTTTCATTCGAAAACTATTGATTTAGAAAGATATGGCTAAGTTATTAAAATAAGTTATCAAACAAGGTAATGAAAAGGAATGTTTTTGTTTTAATGCCCGACCAATATAAAAGCCTCTTATGAAATTAGCTTGAAGAAAAAAAAGCTAAAACGAAATTTTTTACGAGAACACTAGAAAAGTTGGACTTGCTGAGTTTATTAGAAATTGAGTCAATAGAATACATCGAAGTACAAAATAAGTACTAGCTAAAAGTTCAATCAAAGTGATTTTTATTCCTGTTGTTTTAATGCAGAGAATGAAGTCACAGATAAAGTGAGTTGATTACGCACGTTAGCTTCATTTTAAGTATATATTCTACAGCAAAATAGAAAGTATTACTAAGACAGAAACAACATAGAACATGTCATTGTGACTTATGAGTAATAAAGTATGGAAATATTTGTTTTCAATCTTTCTATAGAAATATTGACTAGAAAACAGCCTGAATTACAAGATGTTTAATACGGCTTCTTCTTGGATTTTGATATTTCTTCTTATTATCAATTCCATATCTAATGTTCGTGGTATTGATTGGAATGGAAATAACTGGGCTTTCGGTTGCGACTTCAATGGTAATGATTTAAGTAATGTTCAAATCCGTGGTGAAGATTGTGGTGGCTTATGTGATAAAACCCCGGGCTGCACTCACTTTACTTGGACTACATGGAAAGATGGTACTTGTTGGTTGAAAAAAGGACCAATTTCAAAGAATCAAGCTTTGGAAACAGACGACAAAACAATGGTCTGCGGAGTAGTGCATGACTCTGACACAAGTATCGGACCAACTTCGAATGACGGCTTAATAGGTCCATTGCTCAACCGAGTTCTTGCAACACGGCATGGTGCTCATGAAGCTGGTGCATGTGCACTTCCAACATCAAGCTACGCCGTTGTTCATCCTATAGCTCTAGGAAATATTGAAGCTTTGCAACATCTCAAATTCCGACCAGATCTATGTGGTCAAGTTTTCAGAGTTAATTGTGGTAATGGACCATTGGATATTATCGTTACAAACTCAAATTTAGGAGGTGGACTTGATCTATATGCTTCGACTTGGAACAAACTTACTAACAATAAACCTCCCGGAGAGACTTCATGCACGGTTCAGTTGACTTCTCGCAATGCTTTCAATTTCAATGGACCTCGTTGCTACTACAAACCTGGCACTGATTATAATAACCCTTATTACCATAATGTTGGACTTTTGAACACCAATGGACGAATCCTTAGTCGAGCTACCATAGATAATCGATCAGGAGAACATCGAGGTGCTAATCCTTATTATGCGTTTAACTTTGGTCCACTTGATGGTAATAAACAAGTTATTTTTACTTTCGAGGATGGAAGTACTCATTCTGTTTTGTTACGAGAATGTGAGTATCAACAGAGTGAGCAGCTTTGGAGCTAAATAAATAAAATAAAATAAAATAAAATAAAATAAAGCTAAAACTCTATATCAAACTCTGTTTCATTATATAGCCAATTAATATTACATTGAATCTCAATCGGAATACTTTTTTTCGCGATAGATTATAGTGGAATCCCATAAATTTCAAATCTATTAATAATTTTTGATAACTAAAATAACAATTATGTATTTTTTTTGTCTTTTTTTTTTGAAAACACTTTTTGCAGAAAAGTTGGAAATAGTTGGCATATATGATTAATTACATCGCATTCGATACTTATTATCTCTCTCTCTCTCTCTTTAGTTTATGCGTTGAGCAGCACTCAATTACTTTTATTAAAATTGTATTCACAAACTTGTTAGTAGTTTGAATAATTGTGAAAAATGTTACATACGGATTGCTGAAGTTCGGAGATTAAATTTAACAATCGGACATGAATGAAGTTTCTCAGTTCTATCCAATGATTGAGTGAAACCGTTTTACTATATCTTTCTACAGTCATTTTTGTCAATTATTGTTCATTGATGTTAGAATCTCCACAATGCTTATTTCATTTTGGAATTCATCTAGTTTGGTGAAAATAAATACCAAGCGTTATAATTGTTATGCTTTTAATTTATTTACTCGGCATAGATGAGATCTCTCATGGAAAAAAATTTAAATACTGTAGTCACTGAAACTACAGAATGAATGAATAAAAAGTAAGACATGGAACAGATAAAAATTGATCTGTTAGTCACGACGAGAACATCCACTGATGTTAACCAATTCCGCTGGACATTGCACTTTAGAATAAATCATGGTAGGATTGTTAGCTCCTTTAAACCAGTCGAATCGAAAAAAACATCCAGCTTGAATAGCTGCCGGAAGACCAAAACATGCATCACGAGATGAAACGCCACCATATTGTTGACCCCAACCATTGGCTGGTGCATTCCATTGATCATCACATCCATTGTGTATGCCGACACCTCCACCAGGAATTTGTAAGTCGAATTGATTTGCTTTCACGTCACTACCACTGTTGGTAACTTGAACAATCATTGTTTTTCCTTTAACTGGATCACTAGTGAACTCGAGTTTGTAACAAGCACAGCAACGGTCTTGTTCACTCAATCCTGGTATGGTGGCAGCAGCGAATCCGTAGGCTAGTTGATCGTTGATAGCCCAAGGTTTTTGATTGTTACAAGTAAAGGCTTCACCTCCCTCACATCCGCTGACAGCATTGGAATGATCAAACACAGAATAGCCATCTTTTCGGCAACTCTTGACATAGCTGTTGCTTCCTGATACTTTGCCCGACCAAGAACAACTTGGTTTACAGCAGTCCCAGTAACGAGTTGTAGTTCCTGAAGTACCAGACGGGCTGGGACCTTGGGTACTTATTATGCCACAGACCATACTTGGATCATTGGTTGCTATCGCATCATCTTGGGTAACAGAACCTGTTTTCAACCAACAAGTACCATCTTTCCATGTAGTCCAAGTAAAGTGAGTGCAGCCCGGGGTTTTATCACATAAGCCACCACAATCTTCACCACGGATTTGAACATTACTTAAATCATTACCATTGAAGTCGCAACCGAAAGCCCAGTTATTTCCATTCCAATCAATACCACGAACATTAGATATGGAATTGATAATAAGAAGAAATATCAAAATCCAAGAAGAAGCCGTATTAAACATCTTGTAATTTAGGCTGTTGCTTGATTAATATTTCTGAAACATGATCGAAAACAAATCTTGTCATACTTTATCAAACATAAAAAAATCATAGATAACAAAATGTTCTGTGTTGTTTCTGTTTTGCTGTAAAATATAAACTTAAAACGAATTGTATCTACTTAGCCAATCCATGTAAAAATTTTTGGCAAAAAACCAACTTTAAATTGAGTTTTTTTCTAATTAACAGTTAGTTCAAATCAAATATCAATTCGATTACGAAATAGCATTTAGATTTTAATCAAAGAAGAACATGTACCTTCATAATAGATTTTTAATTGGAAACAATCGATTTAAATTGATACTATAGAAATACGACTGAAAGTCGTTGGAGTATCAAAACAGGCTGTGTTTTTCTAGATCTTTATTTAATGTTCGAAATCTCTAAACACTAGGTACATCTCTGAAGCTAAAAGTTTATTTAAAAATTTGATCTTGTAAGCACTAAAACTCGAGTTAAGTATGTTCGAAAAATCTAGAAAATTAAGGATATGTGTAAAAAAAGATATCCTCTATCAAATAAGTCTATTCGTTCAAGATATGTCGGAAGGAACAGACATCCTCTCTTTCTGCTAAAATAGATTGTTTTGTTTTGTTAATTTATTATAGTTGGTAGATATCTGAAACGCGAATTGTCCTATTGAACTGTGCGCAGAATGTAGGGCTAAGCTATCGTAATCTCTTGGAACTTCGATAAAGATCAGCACAATAAAGATTTCATACATACTGATAAAGCAGAGAAGCCTAAAAACTAGAAAGATTGTACAATTCGTCATAGTATTTATAACAAAAAGCTGAATGATTTTTATTTTGGCTAAAGTATATTCTGTTGTTATGATGACCAAAATATATTGTCACCTTGCTAGGTCAACATCTCAATTAGCAATGTGCATATTTCTAAAGTCTTTAAAAGAATATCTGAAATAAATCTTAAGATTTTTTTAAGTCAATTGTTATCTGAAACTTCGAACAATATCACATATGTTTTCAATTTAATAGTAAAATGAAGTGATACTTCATGAATATTGATCTTTTTTTGACTAAAATTGATTTCGTATGAGAGTGAGACGAAAAGAGTTTACATTAAAGTCTAAAAAATTTTCTCAGACTAGATTGAACTCAACATCTGTTCATTTCGAAAATTTTCATGAACGCCAATAGCAACGGTACAAACAATAGTGGCAAAGGATCTTTAAAGTTCAAAAAAGCAAATGAAAACATACCTCTTGTAGATAATATATAATTTTGCTTGTTACTGAATGAAGGTGCAGCGATGAAAATCGACAGATATGCCATATTTATAGTGTTGACAATGAAATCAAAGATAGATTGATCTCATAAATATTTAGTTTTCTGGATTTTTCTTTTAAATTATAATACTAATTTTATTCATGAATATTCAAGTATATTTGCATTTCAAGGACTAACATCGATTTTTTCGAATGATTCTCATTTATTCATTTATTCAAGTGCTTGTAATCATGTAGATTTTCATTCGATCGAGTGATATTTGATCTAATTAAATATTCTAAATGAATCTGCTTGAATTATCATGATTATATATCAACACATAAGCATAGGCGGCGCACCAGCAAGCAATGAGTTAGCAATTGCTTCCCATAATTACTGATGTTTTATCAATATGTTATTTCTTCGTATTTTTTGAACCTTTGATTGTCAGATAACTTAAACTTGTACTTCTTTCTGCTTCCGTTCATAATCATTGTATAAAAAGATACTCTTAATAAGATGAACTAGCTGCTAACATAAATAGTTAAACAGGTTCAATGAGCATACTGTAATATTTTCAATTAATTCTTACGCTTATCATTTCATAAAAAAAGAATAGCTGTTAAAATGGCAGACAATCTTTCACATGAGTATCAACTCGAAAATCAAATGGCTGATAAGAGGAAGGCAATAAGAAAAAAACGTGAGTTTTGTTCACTCATTTTTCGAAGGGGAAAGCTTGAATGTACTGTCAAACAAACTGATACGTAGAGGTCCGTTCCTATGCCTTTAACAAAGTAATTTCGAAAAAAATTTACTATATTGAGTTTTGATTTATGGCTCAGAGCGGGATACAATCTCATTCTAAAGCTTATTGCTTCCCCTAAAAATTTGAGCTTGCGCCGCTCATGCACATAAGTGTCAATATTTGGTAGCTATTTCTCTATCACTCCCTGTCAAAGTATGAATATTTGCGTTGTAAAATTATGGATATTGTAAAAAGGATAGAGGTCGTGTTGCATTATATGTTGTTTTTTCTAGTACCTGGAATTTATCCAGTTTTATTACAGCAGTCGATATAGAACTTATTTAATTTTGAAATCAGCTTCACTCTTTTATCCCTAATATCAGTTTTATTGTATAAGTTGCATCTAGACCTTCTCTGAACCTTACCAATCTGAAAAAAGTATTTTCTGAAAGCTTAGCCTAAATTGACTGGTGTAGAAAAGTTTCTTCTGTTTATCTACTCAATATGTAATATTTGGAATAAATTGAACTAAAATGTTATATAAAATAACTTAGTTTTTTGTCTTTTCAATTTAATTTTTTTTTTGTGGCCCTTTATTTAATAATTTTAAGTATCATCTATCTATTGAGTACATTTTGAGATCCAAACATTGTTTTTAAAAGCTAAAACAAATCAAGTAGAATAATGAAGTTTGCAAAATGAAAATAGCGAAAACTATACATTATTTTGCGGTTTCCAAAAAAGAAGTTTTTCATGAAAAAACTGCAGCAACACCTGTTTCTTCGGCATGGTGTGCTCGATCGAACTGAAATTTTTTTCTTATGTACTAATTTTTATTTCAGAATTAAATGGTTGTGGAAATTTTTTAAATAGCTTTAAAACAACAAGAGAAAAGTCATTCAAATTGTTTGTACTATCTTTTTTACAAAATTAATCAAAAAATTCAGTCATTTTTTTCTTTGAATGAATCATGAATTTTGAAAACAATATGTTTTATCATATTGAATATAATAAGCAAATAGTCTAACTGCTCTCCTATCAATCTACGCAAGACTGAGATCGATTACTGCTTGCATTCAAAAGATATAAAGATTTTATTCAAGGGTACTCATCAAAGTTTGAAAAAATTTGAACAACTAACAAATATTATCTTCTATAAGTTTTTAATCGCCTTCGACTTTGTGAGATGATTTATTAACCTTCGAAAGTTGTTTTTCTATAAAAAAAAAAGACCGTCATCAAAAACCATACACTGAATTCATTTTCATGATAATGATTTAATATCTTCAGAAAGTCCACGTTAACATTGATTGCTTTTTTTAGTGTTTTTATCGTACAAAACCTTGAGTCCAAATCGGTCAACCGAAGCGAATTTGCCAATGTTTATTTAAATATAAGTTATTAATCATCAATATCATCGCTAGTGTAAATTCTACAATCATCATCGTCATGATGATTAATTTCTTCTTCGATCTCTTCAACATAAATATCAATCTTTTTGAATGTTGTCTCATATTGTTTGACTTGATTGATGTAACTGATTGCTTTCGTTCAACATTGACATCCACACACGAAGGTTTCCATCAAAGATAATTTTTTGAATTACGACATGAAACTTTGCCTTAATGAAAGTTCTAATTAAACTAATATGCAGAAGAAAATTCAGAATTTTTATGCATTAAATCGTCAAGATATCATTCTTCAAAATAAAGGTTCTTGCAACAGATAACGCAAGAATTTGAAATAATAATCTTATTCACGTCTTCATCTTAACGAAGTTGCATATCACAATTCAAAAATTTGACTTTGCCTAGAATACTAAGCTTCCACGGAATAACTTTCATCATGTGTAACAAAAAAAAAGCAAGATTGATATTCAGTTCAGAGAACTTTAAAAAAAAGCAGTTGAATATATCTAAGCTTTCTTAATATTGACAAGTGGAACATGTTTCAACAAATAAAAAGTATTCTTATACTTAAATTATTTAACACTCGATGAAGAAATATGAAAATCTTTTCTTCCATCATTATTGTCAATTGTACAATTTTAGTGTTTCTTTATTAGGAAACAGTACGATCAAACAACATCTCAACATTTGATGACAAGTATAACAAAATATCGTGCTCGTGGTAACTAATCTATATCAAGTTAATATATACAGATTATTTAAAGTTTAACTTTTATAGTTGTTCTCTGCAGAAGAAAAAAAAAACCCATTCACATGGTCTTACATCATATTTTCTATTTCTACTACATGAACGATTTAGCACTATAAATGCATTGATTATTATAAGGAAAGCAATACAAAAAAATGATAATCATTCAATGAACGACTTGTTCAAGAGTATTTCAAAGTAATGGGACAAGACTCATATATATATATATATATGAATCTATTGCTAATGTGTAAGAATATTTCTTTTTGAATGAGAAGGTGTCGAATTAGTAGTTAGTTTCGGTTTAATTCTATTTGATCTTTCTATATGTGACAATTGAATTGATGACATACTGAGAAATAGAGAAAAAAAAGAAGCAGTGGAAAAAAATATATATGTGTAGATGTCATCGATCTATTCTCAAGTGTGTATGTTTTCCGTTTTAATGCATGACAAAAATGTTTCTCTTTGATTAAACTCTCCATGCACAATGATGATGATGATCCATTATAAATGATACATTAGCTTTCAATATAACGAAAGACAAACAATATATATACTATGACATACATATACAATTGATTCCATTTTACAAAACGATAGATGTATTTTATGCTGTATTCTTAAACAATGTAAGTAAGACATAGTATAGTAAATATTTTTAAAGTAAAAAAAAAACGATTCAATAGTTGTTTATAATTACGCAGAAATGTATTTTTTTACTATATTCTTCAAAATACAGTTAATCATAATATAAAATAAGTTTCTATGATGATATAGATCTCCTTTCATTTAATTGAAGTTTATTGACAGATGATTATTAGAATCAAACAACCGTAGATATAGTTCACGCATTTCTTATATCTTAAAAATTCCCATGATAGTTCATATGTGAACTGTTGAAACATTATCATTCTATAAGCAAATCGTATACATTCGTTAAGTCAATTAATGTGTTTGAGAAGATGATGAGATGAGAAGTTTTCTTTTTTGCTACATCTGAGAACGACAAAAACGTTTGAGACTATGAAGAGAAAGAGAGTAGAACGAGTTCATTTAATTGTTCTTCATCGTTCATGAATGTATAAAAAGTTCGATTTGACTATGCACTTCATTGAACGAATGTATGTAAGAAAAGAGAAAGAGAAAGAAAAGAATAAGGAAAAAAAAAGAAATTACACATTAGTAAAATCTCCAGAGTACTTTCAAAATAAATGAAAGAGAAAAAGAATGTGTCTAGAATAATTGAGTGTGCGAAAAAGGATAAGACAAGTGTATGTATTTTTATCTATCTTTATCATTCTTTGAACAACATGACTAGATATCTTCAACGTTCTTCTTTCAGGTAAAATTTTTTTTACATTATGACATCTCATGAAAATATGTAGCTTTATTTAAATTCGAGATTGTATAGTTGCTAATTAAAGATTTAATTATCGTGTTAATAAAAGTTTCTCGCCACTTCTTTCTCCGATAGAACTTTTCAAGTGCTATAAAAAATTACTTTGTCTGATGTAAAAAAAAAAAAAAAAAAAAAAAAAAAAAAAAAAAATGGGATCCTTGGACAAAATCCTTAGTTCACTATAGTTTAGGTCCAATTTTCCACGTTTCCAATTAGAGCTCGTCAGATCCAAAATTTTCTGAATTGGGGTCAAATCGACCGATTCTACTCCTAATAAGTCTCGTATTTGGAATCAATACAAAAACTTGAGTTGACTTGTGTATGTTTCAAAAATTTTTCTGTAACTTTCCTGTTCTAATCAAATAGTTTCACTGTTCACTGCCACAATTATTTCTTGATTAAATTTCTTTTTTTCACACATGCCTGAGGTGGTCCAGAGGTGAAAATTTGCTTAGAGAAGAAAAATCGCAGAAAAAATTTTGAAACATATATAAATCGACTCAACTTTTTTTTTGTATTGATTTCAAATACGAAGTAAACAAAGTGTGAAGAAACTTTCATTAATATAAAAAAATCAATAATCGATGGAATGCTCATAGATATTTCAGACTCAAAATGTAAGTAATAGAAGATTCGTATATATTTTAGTAAATCCAAAATATTCTCTTTTAAATGAATGATTATCTTATGAAAACTTAGGTATGAACTAAGGACTATTGAACATAGTTTTCTTTTCTGTATTTGATAAAGACTGACTCTATTCATAATTATAATTACTTCAAAATATGTTGAGTTTAATATCAGAAGTTCATGAATTTTTATTCTATCTAAAGCTCAATTAGTTATGACCTTCAAAAATCAAAAGAGCCGAAATGCATTCATATTTTTCCTCTTATATGAACAGAAATCCAATTCTAATTTAGAATCAAAAGATGTAAAACTATGAAATAATATTTGATAGACTAATAAAACGATGACGTTTGAAGATTAAATTATTTATCATTCTTACTTATAAGAAAAACTTGTCAATAAGAAGAAACACTTCAGCATTCAATAATTACATTTTCATCAAATTGGATGATCCTTCCATTACAATATATTTTGTATGTGTAGCTAAGTCATAATGACAATAGATAGAGAAAAAAAATGGAAAATATAATATTAGAGTTTTTACAAAGGCAAACATTCTAACGATCTGAAAGTTATGACAATAAAATAATGAACAAAATTTGTATTTTTTCTTCACACCCAAATGTAACGATTTGTCCATCAAAAATTCTAATGATATAAAAAAATTTATTAAATTGTAATCCAAAAAAAATAAGAATAGATGAAAGAAAGAAAAAGAAAAATGATCATTTATCCACAGGTAGAATTCTTCTATAATAGAGTAAAAATAAATATTTGTCTCTGCAAAGAAGTTATTCTAAGAGAAAGATCTAGAAAACAAATTAGAATTAACAGTTAGTTAACTATCGAATAGTTTTCAGCAAGTAGTATATGTTTCGAAAAATTTCAACATTTACTTCTTGGGCAAATAGAACCAATTGGTATGTTCAACAACATTTTAGACAGTATGTAGAAATCTACCTAAAAAAAATTATTGAACTTAGAATATCAGTGTCTTCTTTGTTTATATTTTCTAATGATACATACTTTAGAGCGAGCAATTGAATCATATTTTAAATACTTCTAGTTTTATTTGGATAGATTCTATGTTTTTTATTCTGTAAATATAGGTTTGACGTCTATACTATTCTTCGACATTATTGTGGTTTTGATCGAAATGATGATGATTTTGTCGATCGTCTATCTCGTTTTTATTCTGTTCTTATATTTTCTGTTTTTGTCATTATTGTTTCTTCTGTACAATTTGTTGGTAAACCAATCTCATGTTTTGCTCCAGCATCATTTACTGATGCTCATATAACATATGCTGATTTTATTTGTTGGATATCTGATACATATTTTGTTTCGATTGATGCTGAAATTCCTGAACCAGACAATGTTGAAGCTCGACAAGGTACAAATGCTATTCGATTTTATCAATATGTTCCATTTATATTAATGTTACAAGCATGTGGATTCTTTTTGCCGGGATTTTTTTGGCGAAGTGGTTCATCTCGTCTTGGTATTCCATTACAAAAACATTTAGATCAATTAAATATGAGTCGTCGTTCAATAGCCGAACCACCAATGTATCGTCGACAATTAATACGAAATGTAGCTACTCGTCTTGATCAATATTTTCGAATGCGTCGTCGAACATTAATACCAAAATTAACATTTCTTTATTTATTTATAAAAGTTATTTATATAATGAATATTCTTATTCAATTAATAAGTTTACATTATTTGATGAATTTTGAATTAACATTTCATTCATTATTTCAACGTTTAATGATTTATAGTAGTACTGTACGTCATGTATCATTACAATTTCCAACAAATGTTTTATGTGATTTTATTGTTCGTTTTCTTGGAAAAAATAAACATCGTCATACAGTTCAATGTGTTTTACCAATAAATGTATTTAATGAAAAAATATTTATATTTGCTTATTTATGGTTAATCTTACTTTTAATATGTACATTATATAATTTATTAATACAATGGATATTATTTATTTTATTGCATCGAAATGTTATTGATACACGTATTCGTCGTTTACGTCCTATGTCATCAAAATTTCGTATTAATGATAATTATCAAGAAAATGAACACGTACGTGTATTTAATTATCAACCAATAACAAAAAGTTTTAGTCGAGATTATTTACGTTGTGATGGAATTGTTATTATGAGATTATTTGATATGAATATTGATCTTGTTACAATGAATGATTTAATGAATGATTTATGGGAATTGTATAAAGCTAGTCCTGTATGAAAAAAAGACAACAAAAAACAAAAAGATTAAATTTAGCAATAGTTTTTGATTTTATATGCATAAAATAAATTATTCTATATGTCGAATAAAAGTGACACATCGATCTTAGTTAGAAGGCAAATGAATTAGAGTTTGATCGATGGATTGTTTGAATGCGTTAAATAACGATGTATTGACATTTTATTTTGAATGATTATATAGAACTTGGTGAAATTGAGGTAGGGGAAGGAGGCTAACCGATTTTCTTTTTTTTGTTTTCTTTCAAATCGATCTCATCAATGGATGAACAGTTTTTAATCGTTAACGACCATTTGATTTCAGAATAAATTGTTTTGATGAATATTGAATAAGCATGTATTTTAGAATGAATCTAGAAATGTTTATATGATATACAAATGATGTTAGATGTTTTCTATTGCATTCAATTATAAATGATGAATTCAAATGAATAAATTAGTGATCGCATCGGGAAATGTTTAATTTGCAGCTTTGATATATTTTTTTGTATAAGGAAAAACGGAACAATTCCAGTAAGTATCATTGAATAAATAATAAAAGCTGAAAAAATGATTTACGAATTGAACAAGAAAAAAAAATCTGTTAGCGCAATTCCTATGAGATTTAAATGTGAAACACGATGTAGTTGTTGTTGCTAATCACAGAAAGATTGTTTTATCTTATCTATTTCGGAGTACATTTCTTCGTCATATGTTTACTTAATTCCCAAGATATGCCATAAGGAAGTAGTTCACATATTATAATATGCCGTTATTAGTATACGATCTACTATCAATGAGTAATGTTGCTAAGAATGTCTATCATGTCTTTCTTTTAGGATTTGATTGCTATCTTCTAGATTTCCAAATCATGAAATGTTATTTAATTTTATGGGAAACCAGAATTTTTGGACGGAACCAGACTCAAATTTACCTCATTAGTCCTTATAAAAAGTCTTATTCCTATGAGTTATTGATGCATTCGATAGAACACAACAGTATGAAATTAGATCACATGATAATTCTAATGTTCTGATGAGCGAATTGCATTGTGAGAGATTGCATTGTTTGGCAGTAGAAGAAAATCGCCATAACGAAATAATTATATTGTTCGAGACATATATACAAGGTATTATATGTAAACTTCAATATTACCAATCATGGGACTGCTCTGATCAAGTCACAAACGGTTGTTCATCTCGGATCATCCGTCCAATAAGACGCAAAATACGTTGTGACTACTATGTAGTTAGTTCGTGTGTAGACTCAAGAACTTTGCGTTACGTCAACCTTCTGTTCAAAGCTACAGCTAGTCATAGTTGTGGGGAAAATATTGGGCCATTGAATCTATCGCTAGGCAGTACTCCTTATCGCCAGGTAGTCTGGAGGCAAGAATATTCTTTCTTCCAGTAGAAATCAAGTACACTATGAATTTTGTAATGATTATTCATAAGCATAAGTCTTTATGGAAACTAATGAGGTACATTCAGATCCAATGATCTGAAATTCATGTAACCGAATTTTACTTTTGCTTAAGTAAAATAACTTGAAAATGGACAAAAATACTTTTATCAAACAAGATCAATATGCATGTCTCTGTATGAGTGAATTGTCATCTTTTTATTTATTGTTATATTACCTTTAAAAGTATTTTTACATATTGAAATATCATAATCGATATCAATAAGTTATCATAAATGTTACAACTTTTTGAATAGAAAATCTGCGTATCATTAAAAAAACAAAAGATTTATCAACAATGAGAAAAAATTTTATATGTACAATATAAATATATTTCTCTGTTTGCTTCTTTTGTGTTGTAGTTATTTGTTTAGTATAGAAAAGAAAAAGATATGATTTTTGAAAATAACAGAGACACATTTCAATTGAAAATAAAGAAAATAGAAAACATGTCACCATGATAGAAGAAAAAAGAAAAGAAAAAAAATTAGCAAATAACAACAAAGAAAAAAACATATATAAACACTGAGCAATCGATTATGTTTATTCTGTTTTGATAAAATTGATTTTGATAAATAATCAAGTTCATATTTTTGTTGTCGAACTAATTCATTATTATCATTCATTTCTCTATTAAAACGAGTTTTTAATTGAGTTAATTCATCATGCTTTGATTCATATTCTGTTGTCAATGAACGATAACGTTCTTGTTCACTTCGATAAGAATCTTCAGTTGAAACAAGTCGTTCTTAAAATGAAAATAAATATTAAGTTAAAATCTTTGAAACAAGGTTAAATTTCTATACAGGATATTATCCTTGCTCTTGACTAGACAATTTTTCTGAAAGCTTTAGAAAGAGTTTTTTCCAGAAATTTGTAAAAGACGAGGAGAGATCGATATGTGTATTATGAAAACTAAAAATCGTCGTAGACATTTGTACGTTGAGGAAAAGTCAATTGATGAGTAGTGTCACATATCCAAGATTTTGGAGATGCCGCGTCTCCAGCGGGAGACGCGACACCCACACTCGAGAGATGTGGTCATTCACCATTGGAGATGCAAGATCTCCTTTAGAGAAGCGCATCCCCCACACCCACACCCGCATCTCTCGCGCGAGATGCGGCATCTCCCGCGGAAGACGTGGTGGCATCTCCAAAATCTTGGATATGTGACACTGCTGGATGCAAAACAGATCCGTGGCTGAAGTGGCCGCGTTCTCCTGTGGATCATATAGTGCTTATTCAAACAATGCCAATGTTAACAAATAGTCAGTTCAGTACGAAGGCAAAAATTGGACTCGAATAATATTCGTTGGCAAGGCTTCCCATAAGTTATTCAGAAGAACGAGTCATTGATGATAAGAAAACTTAAGAGTCGATATTAAGCGAATTGAGAAGACCAGAAAGAAAATTATGATAAAGGATGGTTTTATTGTTATGAGTGTAGTCTGCTGATATTCATTCAGGAGGATATCGTTAATTATTACTATTTTCAAACCATTTCAGATCATCTCATTCACAACCTCAGAAGGTAATTCAACTTATCTTTGGGACTAGAACCAGACAAGATACTCAAATATCGATCTTAGGCGATGAAATGACTTTTTATTTAAGGAAGTATAAGGAAAGTGAATCACATATTTAATTGTAGTACTTTGGTACTACGCTTTATTTGTGAATACGACTGATTTTCATATTTATCGTATTCAATCGAAGAACTAATTCTAACACTGGAGACAAAGACCTCTGTACCTTAGTGTAGTTAGACAGGGATAGATTCAAAAGCAATATGAGTTTAGGTCATACTATAATTGTGTCGTCCTTCTCAGTCCTATCGACTAATTCAAAAAAACTAAAGTTTTTTTTATAGGGGTCAATGAAGGCAATTTAAGCCTGGGCCAAAATTCTTGTAACTTGGCCACAAATCCACGTTTCTATCAGTGGCGAATCATGACGGAGGAAGGCTAGAAGCAAGAACTCTTACTCACTTCCCTAAATCCTAGATCTAACTCTGATCCTTTAAACTTTGTTTTTAGTTTCATTGAGTCTTACTCTTAACCATTACATGAAGTCGAATTTCTGTCATGAGAAGATAAATTCGAAAAACTCCAAGAAATATTTTCATAACTTAAAATAGACAAATCCTAATTTTATTTACCCATGGCTTCATTTAAATTTTCACGTAGTAAAACAATTTGTTTTTCTGCTACTATTAATTCATTAGTTGAATCAAGTCCATTGATATTGTTATCATATTCTTCTATATGATTATAATTTATCATTGCATCATTTTGATTCATAATTGGATATGGTTTTTCAATTTCTCCATTTTCAATTATTATTGGAATCTCAACAGAATTTGTCTTGTCAATAACTACATCTATAAATAGTAACTATAAGCATAAGAATAGAAAATTTTCTAATTTTACCTTTTGAAAAAGATTCTTCTTGACATTGATCGTGAATTGGTCCATTCTAAAAAACAAATAAAAGAAATAATTTTTTTTTTCTCAATATTTGAACCTGAATAGGTTTCTTTTGTAATTCTTCTAAATGATGTGTTCGTTGATAATATTCATCAAAATTAGTTTGTATTCGTTGTTTTTCATTTTCTAGTTCTGTATGTCGTTTTTCTGAATCCTATAAATAATGTTCATATAATAATATATAGATAAATTTAAAAAAAGAAAAACAATGAAACAATACTCGTAATTTTATTTCGAATTCAGAAATTAAAGAACGTTGCTCATCAATTGATTGTACAAGTTGTTGAGTCTCTTGTTTATGTTGTTCGTTGAGATCTTCATTATATTTTAATTCATCTTGTATTAATTGTAATGAACATTTCGTAGCTTTACTACAATTTATTGCATCAGTACGTTCAAGTAAAGCTTTTTCTAATTTTATCTTTAATAAAGAAAAGTAAATAATTAAATATTAAAAAAATTCTAAAAGTCATATTTTTCCTACTTTTGATGCTTCTTCAAATTTTATATTTGATTCAGTTAATTGAATTAACTCTTGTTTTATAGTATCTTCATTTGGATGCTAATAAAATCAAATGTTATTTTCTTTTTTTTACATTATTTGAAAATACATTTATACTTTAGTACGATAAATACGAATTTGATCTTCAAGTGCATTAATACGTGCTAGAAGACGATCTTCACGAATAATTGCTTGCCAACTATCATTTGATACTTGTTGTAGATCACGTAAAACACCTTGAAGAGATTCAAGTTTTTGTTCAAGTGTTTGTTCACGATACATAGCTTCCTAAAATTCAATAAAGAAATTTATTTTAGTATATAATTTGGTTCAACACAAATGAACAGAAGTATCGAAGTATAGCCGTAGGTTTCCGAACTTTCTACTCTTCTCACAAACTCGATTGAATTCGAATTTAAAAATTTTCTTTTAATCAGGTTCAACTGTTGAAAGCATACGATTTCGAACTTTTGCCGATAAGACTTTCGCTAATTAGGTTTGTTAATAAATTTCAAATAATTACTAAATAAAATTTATGTTTAATCAATTCAATAGAAGGACAAATAGAGGAATTGATATGGTCAAATATAAATATGAAAGAATGGTTCAAGATAAACAAAAAAAAGATTTGGAAAATATCTCGAGCTTCATATCAATAGAGAAAACTATGTGTGCAATATAAATAAGAGAACAGAAAATCATTTATAACCTTAAGACAAGGACAGGATAAGATTATTCGATATTTAGTATATCAAAATACAGAATGGTTCATGTTTGGGAAAAATTAAGATGTAATAGATTAGCTTTTTTTTAAGAACCATACATGTTATGGCTATTCATTGGAAATATTTCAATATTCTAAATAACGTAGTTTCTAATTTTTGCACAGATAAACGATTATATTCGGATGATATTTTGATTTGTCACAACTGTCATACAAGCAATACAGCTTTCGATGGTAAGACTCATAATAATAAACTATGAAAAGAAAAGAAAAAAAAAACAGAACGTTTACTGACAATACTTTATTGTTGGAATAGAACTAAAGTCTTTTACGGTTTTTTTACACATTGTGTGTTTTGAATTTTGCATAATGAAGTTCAATAAGACATGTTAGTTCTATATTTCAGCTCTAAAGAAAGTGTGCTAACAAGCTTTTTTTCATTCGTTCTTTGAATTTCTATTAACATATTCTTTTAGGCTTCTACTTATTTATTCTGTGTTTGTTTATTTATTTACTTATACCGAATTATAGTTCTTTTTTTTTTTTTTAATGATAGAATTTGTATTTTTTCTTTGATATAAATCGCACTTGTTTGCTATCAATTATATACAATAGATTGACTATTTTACAATTTATTACTAATAATTCAAGTATTGATTATTTCATCTATATTCACAACCAAGTATTATGTTCTCTTATTTTAATTGTATAAATTAGTATCGAGTATATAAACTCTTGATGTAAAATGATTTGTTAAACAAGTCTTTCTATTAATTATAATAACTTTGATATTTTAATTCTAAAAGATTTGTGTTTAAAACTTCTTTTTTGTTATTTACTTGAATATATTGTGATAATTGATATAAAGTTTGAGTATTTATATCCAGTTCTTTCATTTGTAATAAAGATTGACCATTAATACTAAATAAAAAAAAATAATATTTTATGTTTATTTATTAATAATATAAATTACTTTCGAGTGAAGCCTTCGTTACCATCTGCATGAAAGAGTTTAACTTCCAAAATAATACAACTATGAGTAGCTAATAAATAGAGAGAAAAAAAAAATGAAAATTTTGATTTGAATAATTTTTTTAAATATGTGATATATTACTTTTTCGATTATTTTCAGTAACATCAACACCGAATTGAATAATATCACCCGAAAAAATTTCAAACGGTGGACTTTCTTCATTACATTTACCTAATCGTTGACTATTAACAAATGTACCATTTGAACTTTTTGTATCTTGTAATAAAAACTAGAATAAATATTAAGACGAATGTATATAATTTTATTAATTAAAATTTTCATTTGATTTTAAAAACAAAAAAAGATAGAAGAACTTATCATTTCGAAAGTGCAAGCTTTTATGATACTTCAAAATAATAGTTTTCATCTATGAAATCAAAAGTTTCAAATGGATAATAACAATAAAATTCAAGATTTTGTGTTGTTTGCCATCAAATCATCTCATATAGATTCACATACTTCAAATATGGAATTTCTACTTGAGCGAATTTTATTTCATATATCTATGAAATTATGTAGATATTCATTGCTTAAGCAAAATTGAATCAATTGTTAAATACAGTAAAATCTCTTCATAATGAAATATATTCTATTACTCGTATGTAGAACCAGAAAAAAAAAGTAAAGCTATAATTAACATTAACTCATATCAACACGAGTTGATTCACATTTGATTAGAAACGTTGAATTGAAATATTATTGTAAAGAATTATCCTGTGCAGCAGGTAAATTATTTCAAATAAAAACTTCTTAATAATGAATACCTTCATAATCGTGAGTAATTTCGTTCAATTCTAAAAATGTGTAGTATTTCTGTAAGTAATGACAGTAGGTGGTCCACATATGGCCTATTGAAGTACTAATTACATTAATATCCATGTTCGCTACAGCATTATAACATCAACACTATCAATTTATGCTCCTTTTTGTAGCGGTATGCTTCAGCAAATATTGGTATTCCGTGTAGTTGATGTACACTAATTGCAGTCAGTCGATGACTTCAGTAGTCAATAATCTAAATACTCCACATTCCTAAGCGATCTCGATGGTCATATTTAAAAAACAAATATTATTCGAAGTAGTTTTGCATATGCATTAATACATTCGATTCGAATTGTTTCAAACTCAATTTGTAGTCAAAAACTGGAATTCGAAACGATGTGTTGTGAGAAAAATATGATTTTAGACTCATTCATTAAGAAAAAAACCTATCTTTCAATAGGAACACAATACAGTAATGTTCATCATAGTGGACATTGCTATATAGTTCTATGATGAACACTTATAAAAAGTTCGAATAATTTCCACTATCGAGAGATTATACGATATTTGTTTGCTGTTATCTCAGATAGCTATTTATTTTATTCAAACAAATGAATCTTATTATCAAAAATAGAAAAGTAAAATAATTCATTTTAATTATAATATTATGTTGTTTTTATATTTTAACATACTTTTCCATTTTCATACCAAATTTTAGCATGTTGACGTGAAAGAACTTTACAATCAAATATGGCATTATTCGGAAGAGCTTTAAGTCGAGCAACAGCACGTCCAACTTTAATTTGTTCATTAAGTGGAATGCAACGTTCTTGGAACGGATGTGAATTTGGTTTACAATGAAATACACAACATGGATATGATATTTGATTTTTTGATATATCAAATGATTGATTCAATGATGATAATGATGATGATGGAGATAAATTATCATTTGTATTTGTCAATGAAGATGATGAATCTTCCATTAGATTTAAAACCAAATCACTCGGATAAATTGAACCATCTGTATTCTCAAGAAGAAAAGTAGATGATGATGATGCTGATGATGTATAATTATCCATTATCTAAATAAATTAAATCATTATTTCCTTTTTGTGTTTTTTTTTTAATAATAATAATTACATTATCTTGATAAAATCCATTTGATAGAAATAAAATAGAAGAAAAATTTAAGGACGGAAACTAAAAACAATATACATATTGTAACAAAATAAATGTATCTAAAAAGAAAATGAACATCTTTATTATTACAATTTAAAACTTTAAATCAAAAAAAACAAAAGTAAAGAAAAACAAAATTATCAAGTATTCAAAAGTAAGATATTAGTTGTGGCAGGTAATGATGATGAATTATTTGTTGTTGTAGTTGTCGTAGTTGTTGTTTGTACAGAATTAATAAAAGTTTTAGGAATACGAAGTTGAACTGTTGGACAATATCTGGCACGTTCATGTACAACAGGTGCTTTTATCCATCGTTGAGTATCCAAATCAAAAAAATAACCTTCTTGCATAACAATAAATGAATTCGATGTATGAAATACAGATATATAAACGTATCGACCAACTGTACCAAGTGATTGTGGCCATGTTTTTGATACAGCACCCGGTATTGATGTTAATATAGTCCATTGATCACATTGAATATCATAACTTTCAATTGATAACATGCCATTTCCATCATCATCAAAACCTCCTATGGCTAAAATAAAATTATTTTATTAATTTATTAATAATTATATAATTAAAATTATTTACCAAGAATTTTTTCATCAAATATATGAAATGCATGTGTTGTACGAGCATTAAGCATTGATGCACGTTTTTCTAATTGACGTTTATCAATTGAAAAACAATAAAAATCAGCAATTTTTGACCTAGAGAAGAAAAAAAAATATATTACTAATCGAATGAGTATTCTTAAAATCAAAGTTTTTGTAATAAAATGATTGACAAAAAAAAAAAACTTCTAAATATTAAGTGTGATAATTTCATAGTGATGAAGATTATGTGAAACGCTTTTTGACAACTACTCAAGGAAAAAGAAATGTGCTTTTTTAGGTCAAGAGTATTTTCCCTCTTTTCGTGTGTCTATGAAAAGTTTTTTCAGTGTGATCGAACATAACCTCTCGGAGAAATGAGAAGGTCATTTTTTTGTCATTGTGATTCCCTTAGATTTCTACTGCATTGGATGAGATTATAGAAGATTGTGTCATAGGACATCGCTTTTCAATCGAGATTAGTACGCTTTGATTAGTCATGATAGGCATTTTAAGAAAGTCTATTTTTATTTGATTTTTCCATCTTCATTTTTTGAGTTATATAAGTCTGATACTTTATTAGGGACACTCTAATGTTTGAGACAGAAAGAATATATCCTTGCTAAGATATTTTCATTTTAAAGAAGCGCTTATATTAAGCTTTGTTTGAAAAGAAGGATTATTTTATGACAAGCTCATAGCTCAAACTTCGAGATGTAGATCCCATCGGATCCGAAACCAACTCGATGTTTGCAGTGATTTTATACTCATAAGACAAGTGTCGAGTAAAATGCTGATAACTCAACCAATAAAGATTGGAAAACCAAACTAAAACAAACTTTTTTACAACTAATCATAACCGATTGAATAGAAATAGTCTTCAATGAATAGCGATTGAATCATTAAAAGTGTTCTTTCATGCAATGTATAAATAAGTTTCATGAGAATGTGAATGAAAATTTATCGACATGGTTGAATCAAAAGTCTTAATGTGTAACAAAAAGCTTAAAAATAATATATTCATACCATTGACCATTTTTTCCACCACCAAGAAAAATTGAATTTCCATATGAACATGCTGCTAGAGATGAAAGTTGTGGACCTTCTGTTGAAAATGATTCCCATTGATCATTTTCAATTGAATATCGTTCAATTGTATTTACATATACACGTGTCGTTCGTTTAAAACCTTCAAAACCACCCATACTAAATATAATCAATATATTTTTCTTATAAATAAAATTCATAAATCTATACATACATATAAATATATGAATTGACATGTGCAGCTGCAAAACGTGATCGATCATGTAAAAGATTTTCTAATTTAATCCATTCACATGTATGTGCTGAAAAACGATAACATGATTTATATTCTTCAGATGACGAACGACGTGTACCAAGTACATATAAATAATTATTTACAGTTATTGCACTAAATGGATACTGAAAAGAAAAAAAAAAGAAAAACATGTCGTCATTACTTTTTTTTTCTTATTTTCAAATTAAAATAATTTTTAAATTTCGTCGCAATTATATAAATATTTCTTTGTTTTTTATATAGTTTAATTGAACTGAAAACATGAATTTAGATGCTAATTTATTGAATAGATACATAATATTCTTGAAGTTAATGATGTATTGACAGACTATTTCTGACGAGCAAATTACTCGTACTGACACCTGCTGTTTAAACTCATATTGTGCTTACAAGAGCATTTTGATTAGAACAGCGAAAATTTAAAAGAATTTGTCTCCAGGGATCTTTGAAGACAAGTTAGGATTTTTATATTTATATATTTGATCTAGTTTCAGTTTTAAATAGAAAAATATAATGTCAATCTAAAATCAGAGAGATTTATTGATCTATAGAGTATCTCGCAAGTTTCAGTCGAAAAGAATATGCGTTAATTGAGATATTGAACTCAATTTTTGTAATATGTTCATAGGGATCGATTATTTCTTTTTTTTTTTTGAAAATTCAATATTTCGACAAAGGAACATTTTGTCCGACTGAAACTTTCAGGATATTAAATTGGTCGTTCGATCTATTTATGAACAAAACTTCACGTCAAAATTCTATTTTCTATTATAAATCTAAAAATTGGATGGAAAATTTAGTAAAACAATCATAACATAGTTCAAAACATGTATATAAACAAACTCTTTTAAAATTCTGCTAATCCCATGGAAATATTCTGATAGATCTAATCTAAGCTCAAATGACAAGTACCAATTAGACTGTTGTCTTCGTAAAATAAACTTGTAAATATTAATGATGAAGAAGAAAGAACAAAGTGCATAGATAATATTATTCTTAGTGAAAATGTCAAGATGTTCCGTTCTAAAACGTACTATTCGATTATATTTAACTTAGAGTACATGTCATAGTCACGTGTCAAAATTGTGTAAGCATTACGAAAAGTGAAACGTGAATAATAATTTGTATAAGAGAAATTCAAAGTAAAAAATTGTTTACTCTTCTATCTTATAATAAAAATTGAATAGAAAAAAAAAAGAAAAAAATTCCTACTTGTTTGTACAATAATCAACATTTGTTGATGAATTACACATTGATTTCTTTTTTTTTATATTTAATAAACTGTTATCATCAGCATAGATGAAAGTATACTTAAATATGTATATAAAAACATTTAGCAAAGATCATAGTTTATTTCTTTTGCATGCAAAAAAAGAAACAAACATATATCAATATGTCACTTTAATAAAGCAAATTCACCAATAATACTTCCAATATATATAATTGGATTTTTCTTATCATATATATTCTGAACCTATATGAATAATTCTAGATTGTAAATCAAAAACAAATAAAAAAATCTTATTGAGAAAGACACATAAAAATTTTCTTATTCTAATCCTTGCTTAATTTCTATAGATGTTCCGAGGTCAAGAAGATAGTAGAAGGAAGTAGAATCTACAAATAAGACTTGACGTTAACATCGGTTAAGTAGTCACACATCCTGTTTTTTTTTTGCAAACAACTCGGTGTCTACAATTACTTTTATTTGTAATGAATGACATATATAAATTATTTATAATATATTTGTAACTTATATTTTGAACAATAACTATGTCAAATTAAAATGAAACTATCGATATGTGATTCTTCTTGTTTTGTTTCAAGAAAGTTAATAGAAATATGTTTATTGAAAACCTATTATATTAGAGAACAAAATAGTTGAACAATAAAAGAGATAAGATAGTCAGTAAATTAAATTTACTAATAATCAAATAAATGTATAGAAATTTAAAATACATTATAGTATGATTTACTTGTCTTCCTATGCTATGTATTTAATACAGATTGTATACATCACATACATATATATATATAAATTCAACATCTATTCTTTCCTTTAATTTCATCACAGTGCCAATGAGTACACATAATGGACGTGCTACAATTTTCTCAATATGAAAGTTATGCATAAGACGAAGAGATTGTAGAAGACAATTATGATATAAATAAATCTAAATATTGAGTTTAAAGAGACTATATTATGTGAATGAATGCTCAAAAAATACTATAGGAACTATATAGAAACTAGAAAAATAGTTTATCACAGATGCACCCAAGCTAAGCGTCGTAGATCTTAATAAGGAGCAAATATTTATCTGCTAGATTATATTAGCAGCGATAAATTAGCTGTTTATAAAACTAACACTGAATACATGATTATTATGATAAATTTCATGGTATTGATAAAATTCTAAAAGAAAAAGGTATACAAGAATTATATCATGATGGTAATATAATAAAACTAAAACAAATTATTCAAGTATTTCAAACAAGAAATATACAAACTATATAGTATATGTAAATATATTATTTACATAGCTATTCGGTTGAAATATTGTATTTTATCAAAAGTTAAAAATACTTTCGTAGTACAATAATTCAATTTTCATTGATTCTGTATTTTTTATTGACTGAATTTCTATTGAATAAACTGAGTATTTTGTAATTAAATACTGATTGTTTCATTTATTTTATTGATCGCTTAAATCGATGCTATTATATTAAATTTTTCTTTAACTTCAACACATTCTCGTCATATTTACTCATAGAATCGATATATTTAACCAACTTCAACAATACACATCATTTACGAAAAGAGAGTCGAAAAAACTAATACTAATTTTCGGGGCTCATGATCATCGTTGCGAATCGTGATTACTGTGACTTAACTAGGGATGTCAAGGTTTATACTCTTTATAGACGAATGCTAATTTGAAAATTATATTTTCAGGCGTTTTTCAACATCCTGAGATGTTTTAGATATGTCTATATTTTCAATTTGTGGCAAATCAAAATATGTTTTCAAGTTTCTAAGAACGGAACTAAAAACTGCCACGCCTAATCACTATCGGAATGAGAAAAACAAAACGAGTTAGTCACGCCCGGTACTAATCACAATATTGGGAGCAAATCGACCTTTTTTTTTTTTATAAATATTAGTGTGAAAAAAAAACAGCGAATAAAAAATACATTCAATTTATCCTACCGGATAATTTTCTTCTAATGGAGCTTGACAAAGTGTCTCCCATTTTTCTATTTTTGTATTTAATGAAAATAATTCAACTTCTCCAACAGCAACAAGTATAGGTTCATTTCTTATTCGACATTGTATATCATCAATAAGTGGTTGTCGTTGTGGTAATGCATAATAACACAATGCATTTTGTACTAATATTCTTGATTCTTCATTATTTTTAATAAGTTCATGATGACGAACATGATCACATAATTGTTCAGGTGTCATTAACATAAAACGAATAAGTTTAAATAAATTAGCTATATATTTTTCTCTTTCATTATAATTTGCTTTAATCCATGTACATGTCATTGTAAATAAATCATATTCACTATATTGATACATTTCTAATGTATCACTAGATAATTCATGATAAATTTGTTCATATGTTAATTGTATAAATTGATGATGAGCGTGAAACATAAGTAAAACAAAATTTTTTGATATAAAATTTGTTATAATATTTAAAACATCATGAAGTGTATATAAATCAGCTATTTTATATATATCAATACAATTTTTGATTGAAGATAATTCAATAAGAAATTGTGAACATAAATCAATAGCATCTTTAATTTGTAAATGTGTTGCAGCATTTAATAATTCATCAATATTATCAAATGTTATTAATAATGAACCGGTATAACAAAAATTTATCATAGATTCAACACCATATGATGAACGTTCAAAACCTTTTAATTCAACATGATCGGATTGACTTTCACTCATATTACCTTTTATGAAAAAAAAAAAAATAATAATAATTTATATATAAAGAGGAATCAAAGACAAAAAAATGTTTAAGAATATAAAGATTTTGAATAACTAAAACAATTTTTCTATTAAGAGAAGTAACTATTGAATTTTTATTAACAGATGTGAATGAAATATCTCGGAGAAATTATGACTTAAACAAAGAGTTTCTTGAAATCTATCAAAAACATTTTATCAAAAAAGTTCATTTGAACATAATGACGTGTTCCCAAGCTCTTTCATGATCTGTCTTTAGCGAGTTACATTCATTCAAGAAAAAACTCTTCAAGCGTAAAACAACAGATAATACCGTTCTTTTGCGCCGATTGTACTATGATTATCGTTTGCTGAAGATAGATTATGAAGAGCTTGAGGACATTTCCTTATGTTTTGTAAGAATTTTTTTCGTAAAAAGATTTTTGATAAAATTCAACAAAATGGTGTTGATTTCTATTAACTAATCAAATCTTTTCTTTAATTTGTTCGAGATGTTGACAATAAATAAAACAATATTTCATTTCTAAACTGTTCTATTTTCATCTTAAACATGTAAAGAAATTTAAATATACAAACCACTAAACATCGCTTTAAAATAATCTGATATTGCAATTAATAAAAATTTATGACAATATAAATGTTTATCATTAATATCAATACGAAAATCACATAATTCAGGTTTATCACGCAGAGATGAAACTTTTTCAAGAAGTTTTGTTGCATAATTGAATGCATTTGTTAATTTTGTTGAAGAAGATGTTATATCATCGAATGAAACCACATTATCATCATCGTAATGTTCATTAAAAATCTTAATTTTAAACAAAAAAAGAAAAGAATAATTTGAAAAAATCAAAAATTAAAAAACTTACTTGTAACTGTTCTGAATTTTGATGATGCATTAATATACTAAACAAAAACTAAAAAGTTTTATTTTGATTTTATCAGTATCTACTATATTAAAAGAATCATACTATCCGATCGAGAATCTATTTTCTTTAAATATTATCTTATTGTTTGTAAAACGAAGAAAAAAAGATATTCATCAATACTTACTTATGTTAATTAATTGCACACAATATAGTCATTTTCAAATGAATTTGATCTTAAAAAAAACCAATAATTTATATTCTTGTTTTATATATTCATACAAAATTCATGAGTATTCTGTTTTCGAAAAAGAAAGAAATATTTGTTTAATATTCTATTTTTCTTGACAAGAATTTTTCTTTCATTAATCAAACTATTGAGAATCAAGAAAATGCTAACTCTGTGAGATATAATTGATATATTTTCATCAATTTTTATCTTTGTGAATTTCAAAATTTTATTTGAAAACAGAACAACATTATTCATAAATAAAAATTAGAACATATAAAAGTATATAAAGAAAAGAATCAAAAGGAAGGGAAAAACTAGATCAGTTATAACATTGAAAATCTATTTTAGTACAATGTCATGAGTGAGTTTATGACAAGAAACAGAATCTAATAAACAAATGGAAACAAACAAATCGTGACATACATTGCTAGATCATATGTTAGGAGAGCGTCATCTGTCGCTTTATTGCTTTCTTTTGTCGCTTAATGACGGTTGATTTTAGATTTTATAGAATTCAATTGTTTTGCATCAGATTACATCTGGGTCAATAAATCATTCTAGATAAAATGATTTATGAATAAAATAAAGATTATTCAATAACATAAAGCTGAAGTGTTTTCATAAGTACTCGATAAAATGAAAATATTTTCTAGAGATTTATGATTCAAACATACATATGATTCACTCAAAAATATAAGAACAATACTATCATTATGTAAAATATATAACTTTCTAGTTCTTTCAATTTATATACGATTTCAGTTAAGCCTCTAATAGTCCTGGTATATATGTTGTACTACCTGTTTTTTAATAGAGAATAATATGTTTTCTTTGAATTAAATTGTTAGACTACCCAAACAGACAAACATTTTCAAAAACGTGTTTAAAAGCACAAAAAAGGGTTTAAAATCCATAAAAAATGGACGTGTTTGGTTCAGAATTGTGGTTCCCGACTGTCAGCAAAAAACGACCACTTTTTGCCCTTGTTGTGCGTTTAAACGCGTTTTCAGCAAAAAAACGGTGATAAACGCGTATAAACGCATAAGACGATCATAAAACGTTGTCATCTTTTTATATTCATAAATCACAATCATAATTACAAACATAGCTCACGAAAAGGAAAAAGATAACTACTTTTTATGTTCTTTTTATGCATTTATACGAGTTTACAAGCGTGTTTTTGCTGAAAACGCGTTTAAACGCACAAAAAGTGGTCATTTTTCGCTGACAGTCGGGAACCGCGATTGTGAGCCAAACACATCCACTTTTTATGGATTTTAAGCCCTTTTTTATGCGTTTAAACGTGTTTTTGAAAATGTTTGTCTGCTTGGGTAGTAGCGTAACCAGGATTTGACAGTGGGAAGGACTTATACGGCCACTTTCTGTTTGATGAAGAAAGGCTTAGTTTCCACTACCCATTCCTTTGGTTACGCAACTATTTTAGATGTGTAAGGTTGTAAAGGTCATATGATAACCCTAGATACAGGCAAGATGATATCAATCTCATCGGGACGAGGGCAAACGCTATTTCATTGGAGGTGATATCTTTTATGGTCGTGTAAAACTTACGTCAAAATGTCATATTATCAGAGCTTATGTGTTCTGAAAGTTTATGCGAAAATTATTGAATGATGATCACTTCAATATTTGCTGTTACAATTTTGAAAGTAAAATTAGTCTTTTTTTCGTAATCAATGAAGTTATCAAACACAAGCGTGAAGAATATACTAAGTGTTAGTGAGTCAAAAAAAGTAAATAATTTGCAAGATGAAGGATAGAAGAGGTCATGTAGGTTGTGCAAGGTGTTTGAGCTCATTGGCATCAATTGAAATTGATATCAAGTTTTTTACTTGTAAATGTACCATTAAGCGCGAAACCAGAATAAAAAAATGCATGGTCAGATGTTCACCTTTCTTTTTGCTACTGTATAGTAATCTTTTGATTTTTCTCTCGTCTCCTGATACATTGTCTTGCAAGAATATTTGAAAAGATTCTCCATTGTACTGCTCTTCTATATATACACACATTTGCTCCGGATCTCATTGACGGAGTAAAGTTTGTCTTGATTTTGTAATTCAATCAATAAGATTAGGATTAAAAAAGAAAATTGTAAAAATCTATTATCTATTTTACATGCCGTGTTTGATTGGCGTACATCTCTGCTCACGATAAATTACCGTACTCATGAATTGTTATCGTTTCAATTTAACATTTTGTTTAAAAGTTGAGAAAAAAAAATTTTGATGATCATAAGGTTTTATGTAATCCTTTTGAATCATATAACATCAATTATTTGAAGAACTACGTTTGGATTAAAAGAAATCTGTTCTTAAAGAACTAAGTCTTCCTTCTGATTCTTGCTAACTTTTTATGATAAAAAAGTTTTAATAGTGCTATTTCTAGAGTTCATAGAGCTATCTTTATCAATGTTTTAACCTTACATATAATTGCAATGTTTTAATTGTGTCTTCACTATCTATCAAATAAGAAACTGTTTCATGTCCATATACCTCTCTATGATTGATTCTCGGCTCTTCGAATAATTGAGTACCAAAGGAATAAATAGCACAGCAAACATGCCAACGCAGCTTTTTCTTACATACCTATTCGTTTTTCAATTTTTTTTAAAAAACAACTATCGTCTTACTGATTGCATCAATTGGTACTAGAATTAACAACCATAGATTCATTTCTCGTTGGTTTCTTTTTGTTTCCATAAAAGTCTAATGCTCAGATGCTTACCAGAACGTGTCTCACGACAGTTTGTTGAAACAACATGATCACATATAGAAGATTTACTTGGTTCATTTCTAAAATCAGTTAATACTGATAAAAGAACATACATTTATAAGTGTAAGCCAATGCATCAATCGGCGGCAGCAGTTGAAGTTTTATGATAAGTTTATAAAAAATCTTCTTAATATCCAGAAATTTTTAAGTGAAAAAGAGAGAAAAGGATGGTAGAGAACTTATTGACAAGAAACTAGACGCTGCACATTTTTAAAAATCAAATATCTATTATTGTGAGGTAGAGATGACGATTCAGCTGATTAGCGTATACCTTCATATACATGTGTTGAAATACAAATAGTTCTTATGTTTATCAATCATTTGATTAACTTTATATGGTTTTATTAACAACAAAAGCAAGTACTGTACTTATAGATCTCGAACATTAGAATTATTTTTTCATGCAGCAAAATAATTGCTCTTTTATTTTGACATCGATTTTATCTTGATTTTGTTATAGTTTGGATTTCATACTACTATGGTCATATAAAAAGTAGTAGCGAACGTATTTTTATTCCTTGTAAAAACAATTAGAGAAACCTTGTCTCTATATGGATTGGTAGTAAAAACGATGTTCTATTTCTCTGCGCTATTACATCATTCTTCAAAGAGTAGCATAACAATAAAGTTTACATAAGACCTGCTTAGTGGTGATGATGTGTGATGGTTACATCAGTTTATGTTGTCTTCGATATGTATTTTTTTTCTTGATTTATTCTTTGTTCTTTTTCTCTTTTTTCGATATTCGTTTTTCTCATCTTCTTCAATGCACAGCTATCTATATGTATGATGGTGCACAATAAGTAATGTTGATGGAACAAAAACAAAATATAAAAACAAGTAGTTCGTGCATCGTCTTTAAACTCTTAACCACTTTCACGAAATCATTTAAACCATTTGTCAACTATTGTGAGAGATGGAGCTGCGCCATCACAAACAAAACATAATTCATCATGAATAACTCTTGCTTAAATATTAAGTGCAGTAGATAGTATGAAGTAGACGTGAAAATTCTCGGTATTCATATAGAGCCACAAACATGAGCATGAAATGCCTGCGATGTTAGATCAGTACCTTCAACAGCAACTCAAATATGTCATTGAACCGATTCCATCGCTGAATTCAATCACTTGTATAACCTCATTGAAATTATTTAAAGACAACATTTAGCCCTCTACATGAGATTATCAACTATGTATGTGGAGAGATGAGTGAGGCAACAATTGTGAACATTAAAGATTTTCATTTTTTCTTAGATTCCATCAATCAAATAGATTAATTCTTGATATTGATAATTTAGCCAGTCATTTTTTGTTGACATCTGTTATCAAGAAAACTCGATGAACGTGCATCGAAGGCCATTGTTCATCTGAAACATACTTTCTATTCAGCATAGAAAGTAATAATACCGTCAATGATCAATTGTACTTTTGTGTAAGACAAAATACGAAAATTTTCTCGATAGTGAAATGAAATTCAATGAACATTTAGCTTCAGTTTTGTTACTTTCTATCGACACCTCTATCATGATACTACTTGACGAACACCAACAAATGTGACCTACCAGCAGTTCATCATCAAAACCATTGAATGATTTTTTCTTTGATAATGAAAGAGTTTCGAGAAGCTCGGAAATTAGTTTCTTTTGAACTTTGAAAATAATAATTTTTCTCATGAGAAAATGATACGATAGAAATCAATTCATAGAAATCTGCTTAGTTAGTGTATTTGATGATGCATACAAATATATGTATACAAAAAAATTATTAATCCCAAATCCTGATGATACACTACATCAAATGGTAGAAAGAATTTTCGTGATACAACTTCTTTTCTCGAGTAGACTCAAATAATATGATTCGAATAAAGTATTTGTTTTGTTTGTAAGCCTGGTACATTGGTTTATTTTCCATTATGAAGTTATTGTTGTCTATGTATACCAGGAAAAAGCATATGTAGCATGTGTCGATAATTGCAATACTATTCTATTTTAAACAGAAATTGCTTGCTTGATGCATATTATTCTAATCATTAATGTTCTATCTTGTGTTTGATAAAATGTTTTTATCCATTATTCTGTAATATTCCATCTTAGAAAGTGATATTGCCTTTAATAAGATGAAACAATCTGACGAGACTGAATTGCCTACTCATTCATTTTTAGAACGTCTGTCTTTCGTTGGAGTCTCGGGTACTTAAAAAAAAGAGAACAAACAAAACAATTAGGACGTTTGTTTAATGCTTCTATGCTATAGGCGCCACAATCGCCCTTTGGAATGTGCTGTTACACTCAAAAATTAGTGTGGGCGTGAGAATGATGCATATCGCATAAAAGTGCGACATATTTTTTGTCCGACCAACATTAACTATTGCTTCTATTGAATCTTGTCAACCAACAAGTAGGTCAATAGTGCTTTTTTAAAGATTGTATTTCACGATGCCTTTTGAAGTCGAATGAAGAATTATTGAATACAATAATTTTTTGCAATTGTCTTTTTACTCTCCTATGATTCAGACAGTGTTCGTTGTTAGTATAACTTTTCGTTACGAAGATTTCAATCTGTGAAGAACTCTTCTGCAACGATTCGTAGCTTCTCAAAAAGAGATATTTTTTCAAATAATGTACCAATACTAAATGATAGAAGTAGTTCATTGCTTTGTAACAATTTTTCGCTTATAGCACTTCAAATAATTGGCTTGTATGATGATTTACATTCATTTCTTTTTTTTTTAATTGACATTGAATACTTCTTAGATTTTTGTTGCGAAGCATTCAATATTCAATTCAAACAAAAGAATAGTTCTATGATATTTTCTTTTCTTGCTCATCGACATATATTCAACTTTTCCCTTTCTTGCTGAAAAAGAAAAAGAATCACCATAATTTCGTCATCAAGTAATGTTTAAATAGCTATGAATATTTATAAAATAATACTTGAGACTAAATAGTTATTCACTTCAAATTGTAAACAGTCAATAAGTAACTGCGTCTTCATTAAAGTGAAATATATCATTATGAAACTCTCGTATACATCTATGTTCGTTGTATTTATCAACGTTCTCCATACAAAAATTGTATCTCTTTTGAGAATAAATCATTCATATAAGTTTTTTAACATGTTCTATTACATGATCATAGCAAATCGCTTAAAAATCTCTTGAAAGATTGCTGCCGAAGGTTGATGAGTATTTTTTTTGAAAAAACAGAAACCAAAAAGTTCTCGAAAATATCTCTCAAATGAGTCAGAAATTTTGATTTAATTTTCAAGATTAATGAATATGTGTTGCATTCTATATGAAATTTTTATTTCGCAATAATTATATCTTGAATATATCTTCAGTTCTAAACTGATGTCTTCGTCAACCACATGTTGTCTTAGAAATTCATCGTTCGATTTTGAACTTTCAAATCTGAGAGGAACACAGACAATGAAACATGAATGGAATTTGCTTCTATTGCTTTTATTTTGTAAATAAATAAGAATTCTCATGGTGCCTCTACTGAGATCCAATCTTATTCTTCTTCGAATATTTGTATTTCTATGTGTGAAAATAGGAACAATAGATTTATGATAATCTTTCATTTTTTTTTTGTACTAACAATTTCTAACGAAAAAAGTTAGTTCGTTAGACCACAAAAAAGGACCGAAATTCAACTTCAAATAAATCATTCCATATTTTGCATCTGAAAAATCTTCGTTTAATTCATTTCTCCGAATCTGATAGCGTATGGGAAGGAAGAGCGCAGTTTTTAGCACATCTTTTCAATGTATGATTTTCAAATCTATACTGCTGAAGAATCGATTATTTGACACAATTTATTGATACTTTTCTTAGAGTAATGTTATCTTTGTGATAACGAGAGAGGTTTTCTTGTTTGTTTAGATACAAGACCTACGAGCATTCGATACACTTCATATATTCACTTTTGAAGAACGAAGAATGAAACCAAGTCATTTACTAATGACTATTTCCGTTATCGGCATTGGAATATTATTCGGTACAGTGACATGTTTCACAACTGGTGTACTATGGTTCGGTCAGTCAACATCACTCGATGTTTGGAAAGCAAACCATTATTCTATCACTACGTGTGCCCTTTACAGACTAGCAATAACGTATTTACAACGGGTTTATCATCTAAAACATCTTGAAACAATCGTTCAAGCCAACAATGGTACCTGCAGAGATCTCCATATGGCCATCACAAAAGAACTAGCAAAATTCAACTACATTCCAACGTCCTTTCGTCTAGCTCGTGAAGAGATCACTATGGCGAACCTTTTAAGCGATTTACGTTATAGCTCCGTGCCTTATGCTCATTTTGACGATGAAGAATTCGAACGCGCTTCAACATTTGTCATGATGCAACTAAAGGCGGCTCAATCGAGTGTGACACGTCATGAATGGGCACATGCACGTATGGCGATCGGCGCCATGCTCCATTCCGTACAAGATTTTTACAGTCATTCGAATTGGATAGAACTAGGTATCAGTGAACCAAATCGAGATCTAGCTGCCGGTCGTCGTTTGGGTTCCGTTGCTGACAAAAACACGAGAACTTGTAAAAGTTGCAGCAGTTTAGACGAGCATTGCCTTCGAAACAATTTGATTATCGATCGACAATTGACAAGCGGCTATTATTCCACCAAATACCCGTTTCAGACACCCTCTGGCAAGTGCAATCATGGATTCATTTGCTCCTTTTCTGACGAAGAAGACGTTTACTGTGAAGGAATTAGTAAGGATGGTCCGAGTTTTGCACATGGAAATTTGCATTTTCAAGCAGCATCAGTTGCATATGATGCCAGCGTCAAAGTACTAAACGAACTTTGGACTTCGACAAATACTGATGCATTCGGCAAATTACTTGGCCTTTCGAACTCATTCAGTCTCGTCTTTGTAATCGATATTAGCGATCGATTGCAATCCGTAGTCGACATGATTCGAGTCGTAGCCTCTGAACTCATTGACATGATGCAAGATTTATTTATCAAACCTAGCACCTATATTCTTTCTCCATTCAACGATTCCCATTGGGGACCCATTCATATTGTCACAGAAGCCACTGATTTTGTCGACTTAATTAAAGAATTAAATGCGACTGATCTTCGAAATTCATCTCAACGTTACTATGACGCTTTGAATGAAGCACTTAAAGCTTGCGAATCAGAGTCATTGGTGTTCATGTTCACAGATGCACCCGCTCATGAACCCTGTTCACAAGGACTTACTAGAGCATTGGCGAAATTGAAACAGACTAAGATTGACATATTATTTGTTAATAATTCACACTCAAGAACAGAAACAATCAATGAACTTATTCATTTTGCAGAAACAACTGGTGGTCTTTTTATGAATGTTGACATTTCACAACCGAACACTATCCGAAAATTTCTCTTTCGTAATCTCAAGAAAGTGGTCGGCTACGAGTGCATACTGTTCGAATCCATGTCGAATCGTCGTCAAGGAACATTTATGATTGATTCAACAGCGATATCACTTCAAGTCAACATCGTATCATCTAGTCTATCGTCCGTTGTTTACTTGATCGATCCGACAGGCTTGACTTTTCAACCGACTCCGTCTTCTGAAGGTGACTATCTCCAAAAGTTCATCATCAATATATCTAAGGAATCAAATATTGGTCAATGGACATACCATTGTAGTGACGATTGTACAATTGAAGTGAACGTCAAGAGCAAATTTCGATGTCGAACACAACTGCATGCGCCATTCTACGATAAAATATTCAAATTAGTAGCCACACCTCCACTCGTCAACCAAAGTGACGCTATTGCAATTACCACTTGTGATGATCCGAACGAAGCGTTGAATAATTCCGTTCAATTGATAGGTACGAACGGTGAAATCTTGATGAATTATTCTACGACAACGAATTTCGTTATACCAATTGAGATTCCATCACAAAGCTTTCGCATTCGCACTTGTATTGGGCGTCATGATGGCACTCTTACTTATCGAGAAGAACGGGTACTAATCGACACGAGTCGAATCATGATGGCGATCATTGATCAACCTCTGGTTGCAATTAGTAACGAAAGTCTCAATGTAACTTATAGAATACGAAATGATGCCGATACACCTCTCTATGTTCAATTGGATATTGATGATGCTTTGACCACTTCAAAATGGTATTCAATTGCTCAGATGTCGACCTTAGATGATTTTATCATTATTGATATGAGTCGATATCCATTTATTGAAAACGAAACAGTTCGACTTGTTCCATTGGCATTCGCTCTACAAGCATTCAAGAACAAGCATACAATCGCGTCAGATAGCATTCTCTTTCGACATGAACAAATCGTTCCGCTCTATGTGCAAAGTACAGCTATGCATCTTGAACCTCCAATGCATTTTATCAACATTACATGATGCTCTCTGTTTATTCTTGATGTGTCATCAGTTTTCTCTTGCTTCATGGTTTAATTAATTATTTTTTCATGATATGGGTGTGGGTGTAAGTCAAACAGTCATTATTGTGATTTCATCGCGGTTAAAAAAAATCATCAAATGGTTATAATATCATACGTTGTGTAATGAATCAAAAGTCTTCAGCTGAGAAAATACTGTTCATCGAAATTTTCATCAGTAGTATAATCTATAAGAAAGGAAATCAAATGAGTTTTTATCAATGGAGGAAAAATCAACAGTCAGATTATTTTGATTGTCTTGATTTTTTAATCGAAATCGAATATCTTATGATGAAACTTAATGTAATGAATGAGTTATTTTTAATAATGCTTGTATATACCTTACTACTTATTGTCACCTTTTAGTATAATCTAGATGAGCTGAAACTTAATAAAATGATTTGTTATGCTTCTTGATTTAGAATCGTGTGGATCAGCAATGCTTTGCATCAATTATTTTCTGAATTATGCTTGAAAGACGGTTAGCTGGTTTATCAGATCTTGAGTATCGGTCTGAGTGTAGTGTGTGTCAATGTTTTTGAATGTGGGTGTGAGTGTAGATCTTATCCTTCTCTCCTCCCACAACTGCACCCATGCACCATACACATACACAAAATCAATATTTGGAGTGAGAATTCCATTTTGTCCTCGATATCCATACTGAAAATGATACCATTCAGTAGAGATTTAAATTCTACGCCGTACATAATCAAGTAGAAAGCCAACACAAGTCAGCAAACAAATCTGGAGACGAAAAGCTCATATATGATGCTAACTTTACTTTCGTCATTTATTTGTTCATTAACGGTTATTGATCAAATAAATTTTGAAGATTCATTTAACTTTGCAATATGTGAAAAATGAGGAGATTTTTTCCATTTTAAGTTGACTTTATCTTTGAAACTCGATTTTGTACGATCAAAGTAGAAGCAGTTTTTTTTTCAACTATTAAGTGTCGATTTTTATTTTTAGATTGCTGCTATTAGAACTGTTGATAATCGTGAATCAATTTTGTTATTAATACATATGAATACGTTTTATTTTAATAATAATAATAATAATAATACAAGTATTTTATTAAGTTTAAAAATACAATAAATCTTGTTTTATTAGTATAGTTAGAAGACAAGAAAAAGAAAAGTGGAGAAGTTGGGCATCGATCCCAATACCTCTCGCATGCTAAGCGAGCGCTCTACCATATGAGCTACATCCCCATGTTAAATAAATCATTAGCAATATATCTGTTTTATTTCATTTAGTCAAAAAAATTTATTTTTAAAGATTAATTCTTATTCTTCTGTTAGAAAGAGATGATATTAGTGTCCATGGTGACAATGATCTATTATGTAGAAACAGCAAGTTTTTTTTTTTTGAGATGTAGGAAATATATTCATAATAAATCTATATGAGAAAAAAAATAATAATAATTAATTAAAATTCGATTGCGGAAAAGTATTTAATACTGAACACTACTAGATTTTTAAAACCACATTGAACGACATTTTATCTAACCAATCTCATTTTTTTATGAAGTCTATTTTAAGACGTAATACTATAGATTACTAATTTTGTCAAATAACAATATACAGTGATACATATTATATCACATGATAAAGAATGATTCAGTATATCTATACTGTAATGTTTGAATGGCATCATAATTATAAAATAATATGAATAACATGGATTTTAGTTATATGATTATACAAACATCAGTTATAGCAATTATGAAGAATTATTTTCTTTTTGTTTTTATTCTTTTATTCTAGTATAAATAATAAATAATCAAAATTTCTGTTTAGCTAATGTTTCGATCATAAGAGCCAGCATCACTGCAATTGTTTGACATTTATATAATCACCTGACTGAAGGCCATATTATTCATACTCATTTTGAATTATATATGTAATTCTTGTGTGAAAAGTGTTTTCAAAATACGTTTAGTGAATGGTTGTGCTCACTTAAGAGTTATTAAAAGTAATTGACAATAATTACCTAGATTCAAAACATTATGTTTTTTTTTCTAACAGTATATTCAAAATATTGTCTTAAATTAAAGTTTATTTATTGAGACCAAATCTTTGACGAATGCCAAAAATGACGTCGATACAAAATTATTCACGCAGTTTCTTTTCATATTGTGATTCAAATCACCTGGATTCAGAGTATAAGAGAGTCCTTTTAAATCAAACTCGAATGTATGTTGAATACCAAAACGCAATAAAAATACTATTTTTATGCCAAATTCCATCTCATGTGAAGAGAAACTAATCAACAGCAAAAAAAACTAGTTCATAGGTTCTAATTTTTTTTAGTTCTAACTCACAATAATTCATAATTTGATAGAACATTCTATTCTCTAAAATACTAGAAAAGTCCAATTTATCTTAAAATCTCATCCAGAGAATTTATGTATGATCGGATAAAGTCTATGTTACTTAGTGCAAACAAGACTTTATTTATTCTTAATATTTTTGCACAGCTAACCAACCGTAAATCAGAAAAGAAAACAATTTGAAAATAACTACATTTACAAACACCATCAAATTCTGGTTCTATCTGACTAAAAACTAAATATATTTACCGATATATTTTTTTCATGTCATGTACACAAACATCCTTGTTTTTTTTGTCACCATCAAAAATTTGTTCTCAATCAATTAACTATAAGCTAAGAAAAAATTCTGAATATAAAGAGTTATACTGTACTATAAATAACAGCATTAAATCATAATTATGTTTATGCATATCGTTTACATAATTTACAATAACTACTCTGATGATGATTGAAAAATCAGTTAAACAATAATTTTGATGACTTGTTATTTTGATTTCAATAAGAAAATTTTAAAAAAAAATCAGTTGATCATATTTTCTCCTATTCATGTTGATGATTATGTAAAATTCCTCATGTTTACAGATAGATAATGATTTGATTTGAACTATGACACAAAAAGAAAATGAACTACTTTTTTTAATTTGTAAATCGAATTAGATTAGCAAAAGGTGTAAATTTTTGAAACACAGAACGTAATACGACTAAACATATTTAGAAATTTTAAGATTTTATTCAAAAAAAAAAAAAAAAAGAACAAAGTCAAATTCTTTTACACTATCTTCGGTATGTAATTAAAATAAAACAACATTTCATTACTTGTCCTTGTCACGTAATGCCAATCTATTGGAAATAATCAATTGATTCAATCAGAGAAAAATCTAGCTACAAATATAATGTTAACAATCGATTGATATTTATTCAAAATTTTTTTCAATGTTTGTGCAATTGATCGTGAAAAAAAAAGAGTAACACCGCCTCCGCCTACCGAGAAGGCGTATTTTTACTCACAGCTACTGAAAAAAGTGAATAAATGATAAATTGGTGAGAACAAGTTATGAATAGATAGACATCACGCTAAAAAGAACATTGACTTTTATTTACTACCCTTTCACGTTTCTCTTAATCTGTGCACTAATGTGCAATATCCTGGATAGTATTAAAACTTTTCAATTGAATACAAAATATATGAATAAAATAAGCAATATAAATGTGAAGTGTATTTGATTATCTCTCTCTCTCTTTCTCGTTTTTTTTCTCTTATTCATTGTAGCGAACTGAGTATTTAAAATCACCGATTTGTAGGAGACAAGCACCGTGATTTGCAAATTCTTTTTTTTTTCTTTCAGTTTAATTCTCACGTCAATTCATTTCCTATTTTTATTTCATCAATTGGTTAACATATAATCAGTTCAACATGAAGTTTTTCTTCTTCGTCATTACTTTAATTATCTACCAATATTTTATCAGTCGAATTACTATTGATGCACGTCCATCAGCAGTAAAAAAATTTTCTTGGACTTATCCAATTCATGAATATCAAGAGGATGATTATATTCCACCACTAGTTAAACGAAAAGGCGTTGGTATGTTTAAATAATTTTGTTATTCTTTTTCTTTTCTCTATATCAACCTATATTTATTTATTTTAGGGTGGGGTAAACGTAGTGATTTAATGAGTATCGACCATCCTTATGCTATAAATGAAGATTTTGCCCGTATGTGGTTTGATGATAAATGAACAGTACATTTTTTTTTCATGTTCATTCATACCATATAAAAATAAAATAAATGTTTATTTTATAACAACAACAAAAAAAAAAGAGAATATATTGCATACTTATTTATATGTGGTTTATTCTTTCTCATTGCTTTAGAAAGTAAAATGCATATATGTAAATGCAAATAAAAACTAATAATATCATGAGAAATTCTCATGATTTGTCAATTATTTGTTCGTGAATCGTCTTAAGCGTTTGAGTAATCGTCGTCTATTGAATAAATCAGGATGTTCATAAAAATAAGGTGGAATAGAACGTGGAGTTCGCCGTTCTTTAGAAATAAATTCAGGTATAGAATATAGCTCATCTTCGATACTATTCGAATTAGATGATGATGATGATGATGATGATGATGATGATGAATCATTAATTATTTTTAATGGTGGTTTTTCATATCTACATGATATTAACCATGCTGTTTTTTCTTCATACGAATTGAAATATGAATAAGGAATAGAACAATCGATATTTAATAATTTTAATTCTTCTTCTGTAATACTTCTTTTACCAGGATTTGGATAATTCATTGCTTTTGATGGATAATTTTTTTTGATAATAAACCATTGGGCATTTACATCAAATAGAATTGTTATGAATAATAATAATAGCAACGAAGGCATAGCAGACATTACTTTGCACAAGAGTCTAAATTGTAAATATTTATCAGTGTCATTGTTACTACTTCAAATAATGATTTACTGAGATATTGAATGACAGCCCTCCTCTTCTGTCGGCAATGAAAGACACGGTATCTTCTATTATGTACAAACATGCAAATTTTTTAGGAGAATCTTCTATTCTGTGTCATTTATTTTCATAATATTTAACTATAAGATTTCTTCAAAAACACTGAGATGGTTTCAATAATTCAAAAAGAGATTTTTAAAAGCCTAGAAATAATATTGACCTCAGTCTTTTAAGATTATACGGCTAAAACTGATAAATTAGGCATATATTGACATAAATAAACTAATTAAAGTGCGAGAAACTAATTAACAAATAGGTATCTTCTATTACATTCGACGCATCGTTTCTCAAGGGCATTCTTCTATTGTTGAGAAAGGTTTACAAGAAAAAATATAAGAGAAGAAGAAAAACCAAGAATATTTCGACAGTATCTCAATTAACATGTAAAGTGTGTGTATAAAAATTGATATAGGTTATATGTGGCGTTTTCTGCTGAGAAATTTTCAATAGAAAGTTATCACAAAAAAAAACAATTATGAATAATAATAACATTGACAACAATGACTAATAAATCAGAGATGAGATCGGTTTGGTTCGAACTTATGAGAAACTAGGATGCTATGTTTTGATTTCTAAAAACTACGAACTAATACCATATCTGTAATAAACTATATCTTACTTTCAAGCTTGACAAGAAATTTTTGACTTTAATAACTAAAGATTTCGAGTAGGCTTATTATTTATCGTTGGAATTATTCATGAAGAACACCTACACAATGATGGCCGTAAATAACTATGAAGCTTTACATGTAGTTTCCTCCTACGACTTTCTAGAGACATCTCTGTATGAAACACATATATAAAAATACAAAAAGAATTTTCTATTAATGTTGTCAATGATGTCATTTTTCCATAATTTTCACAGCAGGATTACTTTCATTGTATACAGAAAAATCGTTTTGCCATACTTGCCATCGTTTACGTTGTAACGGGTTTTCTCTTTGTGTACATATAATTAAATGCATTTTCCGCTTATGTATGATAATGCCTATAACTTGTCCTTGGTGAGTCATTCATCGTCAGATATGATTTGTCTTTAGACTCCTTAATTATGCAAAAGACATAAATAAGCTTACTCACTAATAATGATTTAACACGAATGTATATGCTTGATATTTCAAATAAAGTAGAATTGTATCTATAAGTAGTTGAATTATGATTCAGAATTGATATTAGTCGTGCAAGTTTATATACAGACGAATACAAAAGAACGAAAGACGAAGAAAAAAAAATAAAGACATTCAGAAGGAATAAAATAGATGAAGAAATTCAATAAGCCGAAGAAGAATTATGTGTCAACCTCCGCAAAAAAGAAAAAGAAATTGCAAGTATAATGAATGAGTATATAAGAAACAATGCTTTTGTGTTCATTGTCGTATCAATAACGCCTCGTCGTTAATAAAAATAATTATTCTTAGCTTGACTGATTCTTTCTATCATCTTTTTTTCTATTTTTTTTTTTTGTGTATATGTAATTCAACATGAATATAACGAATGATTGATCGATTATTAGTTGTTTTCAATTGGTATCCCTCAAAAGAAAGAAAGTCATAAAAAGAAAAAAAAAAAAAAAAGTATAGCGAAATTATATATATTTCATCGAAAAACTCAATTCAATTGTCCTAATTATTCACACATGAGCAAGTTTCATATCAGCCATAAGCATGTCCATGAGCGTTGTTCGATCTGATTTTAATACAATGTAAGAATAATTTCGAGAGTTTGACTGAAATAACACAATTCACATTTGATTTTTTTTTTCAATACACTTCAATGAAATAGAAATTAATGTTACACAACATTTGCACAATATTCATATGTAGGTTTATACAATATCTTATTGGTCTCATTGTAAGAAGAAAAAATAACAATATGAACTAATTAGAATCAATATATAAATAGAAATATGTACTATCCTTGACATCGTTATGTACCAAATGTAATGGCCTTCATATTCATATATCAGATATTACAATTCCCTTCTCATCATGTATAATTAAAAATAATAGTATGATTGGTCAATTTAAAATTGATTTTTACGTTAAATTTATTGTCGAAAAAAAAATAAGTCAATTTTTTTTTTTTTTATAAAATAAATTCTTTATTCAATATTATTGAATCATTCATTGCAGTATAATTCTTTATTTTTTACAAAAAATAACATTTGATTATAAAACAACATGATTGACCTTGAGACTTAAAAGATTGCTTTCAATTTTATCGTGCATGATTCATTTAACTTGTTGATTGATCAATACATGAAAGTTTAATGATTAAAATCAAATAGTTATTTATACTTGATTTATGATGATTAAAAAGCATGTGCGCCAAAGGAAATGACAAAAAAATATGTCGATCTTGAAAAATTATTTAACACAAAAAGTGAACTTTTTCTTAGACTTTTTTTCAAATAACAAAATTTAAACGAAACTTGTTCAGTTGCTGTTCATTTTCATTTGTTTATTTCATATACTTGTATTTGATTAATCTTTCAAAAAAGACTGTTATATAAATATAAAAGAATGCTATTGATATTGTTTGTTTTATACTTCAACATGTTTGTTTAACAAAAAGGCTCCGTTAAAGTTTGTTTTGTGACAACGTCAATAATCGATTAACATAAAAATGATAATAAATCATAACAAGAAAAAAAACATATGACTTCTAGAAAAAAATTCTTATATCTGAAAACAAAAATTTTGTACTATAAATTTAAAGCAGTTGAAAATAACTACATCGCGTTATACGTTGTTCAACATTTACTTTGTGGTCCTGTGACCCCATGTCAATGTCGAGGTAAATGTAAATTTCAAAAGAAAGAGAGAAAAATATGCATCTTTCTTTCTCGGGATTTTTTTTCTCTGTTTGATTATGTTGTCAAAGCATCCCTCATTTGCTTTTCTTACTACTAGCGTCAGATTGCTCATTCTACTTTTTTTCATGACTAAATAATTTTAAAATGAGCTAGTAAGAAACACAAACGAGCAAAAAAAAAACACAACACCTATAAAAACCTAAGATGCTGTTCTTTCCATTTCTTTTCCTTTTTTTTTGTTTTATTCTCTTTTCTTTTTCTTTTTTGCTTGTTTCTATTGATTTGAGATTAAGCGTTTGCGTCTTCTCTGTAACAGCTGACACGTATGCATTCGATCATTATTAGAGGTGATGGTAGTAGAGCGAAAAGAAAAAAAAGAAAAAAACTCGATATGTATATGCCCAGTGGCATCGAAAGAGCCAAATGATTTAACCAACTATTTCTTTTTTCTCTTTTAAACAGTCTAGTGCGATAAGGTAAGATGAAATAAATTGTACATTTGTTCAATATTATATAATCACTTTTGTTAGTTTCTCAAATTATGTTCATATGTAATTTTAGTAAAAGAAAAATATTAAAAGAAAAAAAACAACTAATAGAAAGTGCATATTGTGTTCTTCATGAGCACCATCTTTACTCATTCTTTTTTCTTTTTCTTTTCTTCAGTCCACACGTTTCTTACTAGGTAGAAAAATACTATACCATTACGCATCACATGTTCGTTTAATAATAGCTTCAATTAATCTGAATACGAGTAAGTAGTGTGACCTTGATTATATTTTTTTTCACCTTATTTTAGATGGCTACGAGTCTTTTAGCTCAGGATTTAACTCATTCAACTCGATCGACAATATCCAGTCTTGAAACATTACGACAAGAACATAATTTGTTACTTTCATCATCTACTAATGATGATAAACGTACATATATTCAACAATCTCTTGAATCAATTAATTTGGGTATTGATGAAGCTGTTGTTATGTTACAACTTGAAAATCATTTAGATGATCTTGATAGTGAAACATATAAATTAATGTTACAAGTACAACGATTAACACAAGAAAATAATTGGTTACGTGATGAATTATCTTTAACTGAAAAAAATTTACAAACAAGTACACAAATGAAACAAGAGTATGAACAAGATATTCGTGCATTAAATGAATCATTAGCATCTATTACAACCGATGAAAATTTTAATTTAACTAATTCTATAGATATTGATAAAGACATGCCATCTGAAATAAAAGAACAAACTTCAATTAATCCTACTAATATTAATCCTGATATAAAAAATCATTCGGAAGTTCCAGCACGTTTTCGTACACTACACAATCTTGTTATACAATATGCACAAGCTGGTCGATATGAAGTAGCTGTACCATTATGTCGACAAGCACTTGAAGATCTTGAAAAAACCCATGGTCATACACATCCAGATGTTGCAACAATGCTTAATATACTTGCATTAGTTTATCGTGATCAAAATAAATTTAAAGAAGCATTACAATTATTATCTGAAGCTTTAACAATACGAGAAAAAACACTTGGTCTTGAACATCCTGCAGTTGCTGCTACTTTAAATAATTTAGCTGTACTTTATGGAAAAAGGAATCGATATAAAGAAGCAGGTAATTTGAATTAAATATTGGTGATCGACTTTCTTTTGTTTGTATGTTATTAAATCATTTCTTTTTATTACATAGAACCATTATGTAAACGAGCATTAGATATTCGAGAAAAATGTTTTGGTGTAGATCATCCTGATGTAGGGAAACAATTAAATAATTTAGCATTATTGTGTCTTAATCAAGGTAAAACATATTTTTATCATTCGAGCAATTTCTTTTGTGTGTTTCTTATACATAATTAAATAGAACTGGACAAGCTAAATAAGAAAATATATTTCATTATTTCTTTTTTGAAAATCTTTGAGTAAAAATAAACTTAGTTTTTTTTCGTTAGTACTGAATGGTCATTTTTTTTTTTCTAAAACTATATTTTGCATATTCAAAAACTTATGTGTTTAAGTTCATCATGAAAGACTGACGTGAGTGTGTAAGACTAATTTACTATCAATCTCATAGACTCAGTTTTTCATGGCAAACCTAATCATATTCTCTCTTTAGTGTAAAAAACGCACTTTTAGGAAAAAATAGGTACTCAGAGCTATTGAGAAAAAACTCAATTTTTTTAATCAAAATGCTCTAAAAAAAACAATTATAAAATACGTCTTCCCATTCGGCTCGTCAAGTTCTATTAAATCATTTCTATAAAAAATAAAAAGTAAAAAAAAACAGAAAAATTTGCATTGTTTGCACACGTAAATTTTTTTTGTTGTTGTCTTAGGTAAATATGACAAAGTGGAAGAATATTATAAACGTGCTATTGAAATATATATAAAACATTATGGTAAAAATGATCCAAATGTTGCAAAAACAAAAAATAATCTTGCATCAGCATATTTACGTGAAGGAAAATATAAATTAGCAGCTGAATTATATCAAGAAGTTTTATCGAATGAACAATGTCAAAATTCATCAAATAATGTAAATACAACATCGATTTCAATTCGAGATGGTTCAACAGTAACGACAACATTAAAAAATCTTGGTATACATTTTTATTCTTTTGTTTTCTGAAAAAAAACGACAACGTATGATTTATTATTTTTTTTTCTTTCACTTTTATTTAGGAGCATTGTGTCGTCGACAAGGTTTCTATGAACAAGCTGATTATATTGAATCATGTGCAACAAAATCAACTCAAGATCCAGATGCTATTAATCGTGCTTTACATATTTTACGACAATTACGTATCTATGATGATGTTAATCAAGGAACAATGCGACGTACTCAACAACAACCACCTCCACAAGAATATGGACGATTACGTCGTAGTGGTTCATTTCAAAAATTACGACAAAGTATTAGACGTGGTTCAGAAAAACTTGTACAAAAACTTCGTGGAACATCATCAACTGGTTGGAATAATCAATCATTTAATTCTTCACAATATCAACAACAAGAACAGCAACAGCACCAACAACAAGATAATTATAATAATGGTCTAATGAAACGTGCATCATCATTATCTGTTTTAAATAATGTTCCATTACAACAACAACAAATGAATAGACCATTAACGACAACAACAAATTCAATCGATCAACAAAATAATTCTTCTTTTAAACAACAATATCCATCGACATTAAGTGCTCGATTGGCCAGTGCTGAAAATCTTCATTGATTATTTAAAAGAATGAAGTTTTACACTAGTCATATTTATCATTGTATTTTTTTTTCGTTTTACATTCCATACACATATTGTGTATTTTAACACAATGTTGGTAGTTGTTTGTTTTCCTTTTTTGGGTGCTTCATTAAAATTAAAATTATAAAAATTGCAAATCAAATTCATATTTATTCAGCTTCTTTGTTCTTTGTTTTTTTTTCAAGAAAAAGAAAAATATAATATGCCTTTCAACTACATGATTAGTACAGAATACTAGCATAAAATAGTTTCGTAAGTTCGATATCTTTTCTAATATTAACGACAGAAGATAACCAAGTGTGAGTGTCTATTTCTAATCGATGTTATGCTAGGTATTACAGAATTCATCACCATAGACTGTCCTTTGAGGAGTTAATTCAATCTCTACTACAGAAAAATAAATGTAAGTGGATTTTTTGGAAACTTTAATTTTGATGTTAGTTTAGTTCTCAGCATTGAAAACTTGAACGATGAAATGTACCTTAGATGACTGTGCATATATCGACACATTCATCATTGAAGAGAAGTCCTAACTATATTAATACATTGAATATTTTAATACTATTCATATTATAAATATAATAACGTCATTTAGTTTTTCAAAAATGATCAAGATTTTCCGGAAATATTATGTTAAAGAATTAATAACTAAAGTCTTGTCAAATATTTTGCTTTTCAATAGTCCATACTGTATTTTATTCTTTTCTTTCATGTCTTTTTGAATAAATACAGTAGATGAGGCAAATGAAATAGAATCAACATTTATTTTTTGTTTATAATGTTAAATAGATGAGTATATACTTGGAACCGGATAAATTTTCAAAAAACTAGTTGAAATCTGTTGATAGAGAGTACAAATCGTTTCGAAATATTTGAAGTATAAGCATTCTTAGGATTTCTACTAATATTGATTGTTTGGATGTATACAGATAATTAAGGCACATACATTGTTACAATTTTGAATGTTGAGCACTAAACTAACATAGTAATTCGAATTACTGAAACATTTCTCTGTAATTGAGATCTACCTAACTCCTCAAATGACACACGATGAGCAAGAACACTTTATACCATAGTGATCAGTTGATCGAGCTCTATATACTGGTATAAAGCAGACTAAAAATGTATAATCACACTTCAAGATCGTCTCTCATAAAACTAATTTTAATTTTGTTCGGAAGATCTGTGTGATTTAGTTCTTTAAAACTCAAACATTTGAGTTTTTAATACATTCATTGATTAACTATACACTAGCCATACAGCCTGATATATGTCACGAAATAGTCAGTGTGATGTCGAACGGACACTTCATGACTTATAGCTATTAGTAGATTTGTCAAGTGTTATTGCATATCTAATGATGTCGAAGTTCGAACACGATATTTTACGTGTTCAAGAATGTGAGTGTGAATTCGCGTAAAAAAAGCATCCAAATACATACATCTCACACTAATCCCCACTCTTACATCCAAATCCAAGTATCACCTTCCTATTTAATGCTTGTGTTAAAGCTCATGGTACAGATTATTCGAAAGTTTTCTTTTTGAAAGCGTCCAGCTTCAGTGTATTGTAGCTTGTGATGCACATTGTTGCCTAGTGCTTTGTTCATTTCTCTCCCTACTATTTGTTGCCTATGACAACTATCGTCTGTATGATACTTCACATCAGGACATCATTTCAGTAGTTATTGCCTCTACTTTATTGACATCAAATTTTTGAAAATTTTGAAGCAGATAGTGCATTCTCTAGGGACGTGGGTTGCCACATGTATTAGTACTACAGCATTCACTGGGTCCGTAGTTGATCTCATCTGAAAAACAATGCACCACTTCATGATTGCATCGGTCACATTCAGCTATACCAAAGAAAGGTAACCAACTGTTAGCCTTACAGCCATGGTCTGCATAACATTGATCATGATAATCACAACAGCGGCCTTTCGGACCACAGCTAGGTATAACGGCATCACAGCCCTCGTTGTCTCGTGGCTTGTCCGTGATAGAGTATCTGCTAGCATGAGAGATAACTGCTGGACCAGCTGATACCATCAAAACGAACATCAAGAAAGAAGTAGCGAGGAAGAATGTCTTCATCATTGATCTATCAAAGCAAATAATCCAGTAACGTTTTAGTATTACTACAACTTACATGATAGTACAAGACGCAGATATGAAGCCGTTTAATTGTGTAGCTCGGTACTGCTCCTCCAAATATATATGCTTTGAAATGACGTAGACAATTCACAAATACAAGATTAGTTGTACTTTCTCTCAAATAGGATTGAATCAAAACAAGAAAAGATAAAAGTAAAGTTTCTATCACGATGGATTAGTTGAAAGTACCTCACTGTTATTAGCTGATAGTCATCAACAACTTGATAGCTTTATCCAAGGATAAATATTTACAGGAACTTTCAGCCTAATCCCTGAGGTACAAAAAATATAAAACAAGCTACATTCGATCGGCTCATAAACGCGACTCTCACGCAAGCCAATCCTATTATACTCCCAAGTAAAATAGCTGAACATATTCTATCTGTCTGCTCCAATCGACAACATTATTCGTTCTCTGTGTCTGTCTGCCTATCCGTTCTATTCAGAAGTACAATTGTGAATGCGGATACGTAGATGTGAGAATTGGTGGAAAGAATATCTACGCCAATAGCTGCACTTGCACGAAACAAACCAACACATCCCACACCCACACTCGGACTTCGCTAATTTTGTGAGACAATCAAACGAATGACAACTTTCTACGAATAACGATTTTCTATGAGACTTGATTAAAGGTTTTCCAAGTGGTGGTGTCACTCAAACTTACCTGTAGTAACTGAGTTAAGCAAATATTATTAGATCTCACATGTTTGTATACTCCAGTATGACTGCACCAAAGTGTTGTTCGGCTCATATGAAAGATGAAACTGCATAATTCCATAGTAGATCCAGCTAACACCATGTTTTGTCCTTACAATAGAGGAAACATGCCCTGCAGAAGCCTGATTAATTTGTAACTTCTGTCTATTAACCAATCAGATTTTTGTAGCGTTTTTTCTTTTGGTTTCAGGAACACAACATAGTATTCTTGGGGTCGATCAATAGGTTATTGAGGGTCCTCTTTCATATGCCTCGAACAGCAATAAGTATTGTTCTGAAAGTACTGAAAGAAAACGACTTCTTCGGTCCTGATTAATCGATACAAAACGGCTGTCAACGAATTACTCTCCAGTAGCGTGTTTCTTCTATGGTAAGAACAGCAAACAGTGATATTTTGACGGATCAACGGGTTATACAGCATCGACTTTCATATGATTCGAACAAAATCTTGGTGTATCCGTAGTGAAGTAAAGAAAAACTGAAAATTAATTGGTAGTTGCCAAGAAACTTGATCATTAGCAGACTTGCACTGCTAACAGAGGAATAAAATTTTCTTTTACATTGATAAGTCAAGTCTCATTTAAGCTTAACATAATATGTTTGTATTCTGGTCATATGTGATGGATCTAACAAAGTGCATCTGATTTGTGGACAAATGATTTCATATGAAACACAGCAGAAAATTATAAGAAAAAAAAAAGAAGTCAGATTAATAGTAGACAATATTTTAATTATGTGAATATGTCAAGTAGGCCTTAGTAGAACAGTGGTATATCATTGCATGAGAACGTTGTTAATCATATATTGTCACTTCTTTTCATTGCAATTATCAAGCCACGTATCTATGCCGCCCATCAAAATTTTTACAATATACTAGAAATAAAGGAAGGTCAAAAAAGATGAGAATGACGAATCACTATAACTTACATCACCGAAACTAAATGGAAAATCTTTACCACGACACATTTGAATTTCTTTCTTTTCATTTCGATAATCAGCAACAACATCAAGATTTGGCATCATTTTATCCCAATCATGTAAATACTTCATAGATTGATTATCATCTAATATAAAAGATACGATATAAAATAATCTATTATTTTTGAAATAAACGAAATCTAACTATTAATAATAGTAAACATGTCTAGAAAATGTTTTGACATTTCTATTATACCTGTACAAATGATAATTGTTACTGGAATCTGATTTGTAGGTTTACGTTCATTTTTGAGAACATGTTCAAGTGTATGAATATCGGGACGTTCTCGTTCATCCGTTGGTATACCATCAGTGGCTATGAGAATAAGTAATTTGCGCTCATAAATATGATTACGCTTGTCATGAAGTACTTGTCGAAGAACAGGTACAATTGGTGTGGCACATAAAAATGATTTAAAAACAATTAAAAATTAGCATAAAAAACAAAATCATATCACATATTTTAATTACCTTCTGGTGCAACAGCAAAAAGATTATCTAATTCAGATGAATCACGTACATGAAATATTGGTTCACGATTGAGAAAATAAACATCAATACCATCAGGATCAAAAACACTGGCTAAATCAACTACTATGGATACTGTTCGCTTTAATTCATCCCCTGAAAACGATAATAAAATTGATATTAAATCGTCTTTGTTCTACTATGCAAAATATCTTACAACGTGTCATTTGATTCCCAAATGGATCATTCATTTCGCCTAGATTGTTAAACAATGATTAGCTGAATAATAAAAATTTGATAATACGATTATTACTTACCAATGGGTGCAGTCATTGAACCTGAATCGTCACATATAAAGACGATTTCATAACCTCGAAGACTATGTAATCGTTCAGCAAAAGCTCTACTGACTAAAACATTATTATACTTGTATAATAAATATATAATCCGATAAACAACGCTCACTTTCATAACGGTTAACAAACTTATTGAAATTAGTCATATAATTATCGCGTGATTCAGAATCATTTCGAGTTGAATGTAGATCAGAATACAGCTGTCTATTTTCATTGACAGATTCATAGTATGGTGGTGGAGGTGGAGCCGATGGTTGTGGATATTCGTTTGGATTCATCCTATTAAATGACGTAGAAATTTGCTGTTTTTATTCAATCTCTTTTCTCTGTTGATGTATTCAAAGCAAAAAATCTTGACGTCTAAAAGAAAAGGAAAAGAGAAAAAAAACGCTGAATGATTCACAAGAACGTGCTCATTGGAATAGAGAAAGCGATGAAAGAAGAAGCCGACACAACAAATACAATACTATTGACATCAAAATAATGACGCTCGCTACAAACATACGTAGAAATTTCTTGTTTCAATGAATACACTCAAAAATATTTTTTATTTGTAAAAAATATTGTATACGAAATTTTCTTTGTTTTTTTTTAGTTGAATATACTAATAATTTTTAATTTAAATTGATAGATAAAATTGGTACCTAACTCTGTTCCTTAAGGATTACCATTTCTACTAGTAAAACTAACAAAACGGAAGAAAACGCGAGGACCCATTGCCTTTTTGAAGATAGATGTCGTTGAAGAACGATATGAGACATCAAAGATGCGTGGAGCAAGAAATTTTTAACGCATTTTGACTTCTAGCTATCTAGATACTTCGAATTGGAATATATGACTGATATTTTTAATAATATGAATTGCTTTTAGTCATCAATTGTATATATATATATATATATCAAATCTTTATATCAGTTGTTCCAGTAGGAAAGGGACAATGATTTTGCTTGACTAATGTATTCATTAACATGGTTTCTAGCTTATATTTTTTTAATTTCATGTTCATTTAAATTTTTAATAAAAATGAAAAACAAAACATTCTTAGGTACAGTATCTTGTTTTTTTCATGTTGAAATTATGACATTGATATATCTTTAATGGTTTGAAATAAAATTCAGTTGATTAATCTTTTTTTTGGACAAATTGCTTCAGTATAACCGTCTATCGTGTAGTGATTGTTTACTTCCAATGAGTATTCATGAGAGAAAAATAACCATTTGTTCTATTTCGAATTTGTTTTCATGTTTATTTTTGTGTACTCAAAGCATTTTTGGTTCGAGCTTAAGACAAGAATGATGTTTTGAACATAGCGACAGTTCTCGGTCCAATCAAGAAGAAATGAGAAAGAATTCATTGAATAACTAAGTGACAATGGATCATTTTGTATTTTCAATAGTTGATCAACCTTTGTCGATTCTTTCTTCTGATTTCTTTTACTAAAATATATGCCAGAGAATTCTCTGCAAAACTATACACGAATGTTTGATTTCAAATGTCAATATAAAATATTGAACAAAAGAACATTAAGCCGCGAAAAAATACCCAACTTTCTAGAAAAAAAAACATTAGCCTCCTCTGTTTTACTATCATAGATTAGATAATAATCGTTTAATGTTATTTTTTTTCTCGAATTTTTGAAGACAAATAAATGGCGTACTAAATACAATTATCAGAACCGTTAATGTGATCTTTCTTTCGAATGAAATCAGAGGAAAAAAAAAAGCCTAATTGTTAACGATTTTCACCTTGTTTAAAAAAGTGTCATTTAATGAATGAAAGGAAACTGAATCAATGTCATGACAAAGACTAAAATAAATCTTGTAAAAAAGTGTCACTTACTGTTTTTTTTTATGTCGAACTCTATTCGCGAAGAAACAAAAAATTTTGAGAAACTAAGCACTATAGAATGTTAGATAATTTGGAGTGTTTTAACATTTTTCTATTCGAGATTTTAAGTTAGTATCTAAAAACAAACATTATTTTATATTCTAGTTGAGAATTTCATCCCATATATTTTTATATCAAATAGTTATGAAAAACGATAGAGATGGTTTGATCAAGTATTGAGAAAGAAAAGCAATCCATTTGCACTGTATCATTCGAGATTTCTAAATAAAAATAGTCATATCTTAAGATGAACACTGCTTAGGAATAAATTTTTCATTTCGTTAGTGTTAATTTCTGTGAATGTTAAAAAAATTTCCTCAGACAAACCTTGATAGATCATGTGTTCTCTTGAATATGTGAAAAAATACATGATAGCACGGGTGTTTGACAAAGGCAATTATTCAGTATGAACAAAGTAAAAAAACATGATTATGTCAATATTCACAAATGCTGTCAATGGAGACTAACCAGACATCATGTATTTGCTGGTTAATTGTTTTAATATAAGCTCAAAGTCAAATCGAAAATCTATCAAAAAGTCGAAATTTTCGTCTATGCCTATTGCTAAATCGGTTTATGAGCGATCATTTGAATCGTCAA